>NQLW01000437.1:44881-58339 GCA_002312845.1 Kalanchoe fedtschenkoi | reverse complement strand
TTAGAGATCTGAACTATTTTATCCCATTTGTAGATGTATATGTTAAGCTTAGTTATAGAATGGAAGTATTAAAATCACAACGACGTTGGATCATTTGTAGATGTATTTTTATGTTATAGAATGTTAGAGATCTGAACTATTTTATCCCATTTGTAGATGTATATGTTAAGCTTAGTTATAGAATGGAAGTATTAAAATCACAACGACGTTGGATCATTTGTAGATGTATTTTTATGTTAAATTTTTTTATGTTGAATCATTTGATGCATTTTTATGCTCCTCCATTTAAACAACTTGCCTGCTGAATTCTTGTTCAATGCTGCCATTGTTAGAGATCTGAACTATTTTATCCCATTTGTAGATGTATATGTTAAGCTTAGTTATAGAATGGAAGTATTAAAATCACAACGACGTTGGATGTATATCTATTCGAAAATAATGGAACAAGATATTATGTCTTCAGATTTGGTCTGACAACTCATAAATAAAATGAAAATTTGAGTAATCGCTAAGTTTCTTAAACCTTAATATCTATGAAAGCTTATGGATTCATTATGTTCATTATAGTTTCTTTCTGTTTTCTAAACGCACTACATTCGTCAGTGAGAGTGTTATAACTTATGCGAGCTAACTAAGTAATTAATCTTTTTCTCAGGCTGCTGCAAGAGTCTGAAAAATGTGAATCTTGTGATGCAGCCGAACATGGTCAATACAAAGGTTGAAAATATCTATATTTCCTCTTTCCATGTAATAATGTTCGTTGGAATGGAAGAAGGTGATACTATCTATGTAATTGATGTAGCTTTTGACACTTACATATTATTATGATTGAAACTCTATTGTGACTTATGACTTAAGATCTATTTCAGCTAGTGATATTCTTTTTACTCATTTAAGTCATTTTTTGGTGGCCAAGGGTCACAAGCCTCCTCCACCTTGATAGTGACGCCCTTGCTCACCGCGTGGCAGTTCATGCGCACCTCCAGCATATCAAAACACAATTTAAATAAGGTACCACCAAGGCTCGAACCCATGATATGAGGGTTGTTAGATAACATGCCAAACCATTAGGCCAACACTTTCACTACTACATTATTGTTTAAATACGGCGTTTTGAAAGCAGCTCTTATACGGCGTTTAAACTATATACGGCGTTTAACGGTATAAACTGCCGTATATAGTTTAAAGAACAGAAGTACGACGTTTTTGTTTAGACTATATTCGGCCTTTAATGATAGAAAACGCCGTATAAAGTAAAGACGGCGTTTTGTCATTACAAACGCCGTATATACTATACCAATAGGACGACGTTTCTTGGTAGAAAACGCCGTAATAATTACACAGAATTTATACGGCGTTTATTACCAAGAAACGCCGTATAAACCCCTACCCTTATACGGCGTTTTTTAGTGAAAAACGCCGTATAAAGTCCATTGAACTTAAACGGCGTTCGATATACTCAAACGCCGTTTAAGTGTATGGGTTTATACGGCGTTTCTTGGTAATAAACGCCGTATAAGTTCCATTGAACTTAAACGGCGTTTGAGTATATCAAACGCCGTTTAAGTGTATGGGTTTAAACGGCGTTTTTCAATAAGAAACACCGTATAAATTCTGTGTAATTATCACTAAATGCCGTATTAGGAGGTAATCTTAAACGGCGTTTATACTTATAAACGCCGTTTACGCTTCCACCTTAAAACGGCGTTTATTGTTTAAACGCCGTATTAAGTTTAATACTGAAACGGCGTTTGGGATCATTAAACGCCGTATTATGTTATGGTCTTAGACGGCGTTTTAGCAATAAACGCTGTTTTAAGGTGTAAGCCTAAACGGCGTTTATTTAAAAAAACACCGTGTTTAGTGTCACAATATACGGCGTTTATAACAATTAAACGCCGTATTAAGTCTAAATATAGATGGCGTTTTAAACCTTTTACTTTATACGGCAGTTGCTTGTACGGCGTTTATTAAACGCCGTATAAGACTTAAAAAAACGCCGTTTTAGAGCTTGTATGACGTGGTGTTTGTTGGTTATTTAGGTTATTTTGGATACATAGAACTGCCAATATCGATCTACCATTATAGTCATTTTTTTGCTCTGAAGTAGTTCCCAGACTTCTGCCGGCAAAGATTCCCTCATATGGACTCGCCTTGCCGAGGTGACCCACACTGTGAGAGCTGAGACTCAAGCGGCTAGAGAGCGGGTCGACGCTTCAGCCTCGGAGATTTCTAGTTTGTTTTGCATGTTACTTTTATTACATATTGTAAAATACTAATATTTTGTATTATATTTTTTATTAAATCATTGCTTTTATATAATTCATAAATGTTCTTAGTAGGCAAATAAATTAATAAAATATATTATAATGTGAATAGTAAAATAATTTAAAAAAATTAAAAAATTAATTAGCAGTCGGATACTAGCATGAAAACACCTACAAAATAGCATGCCGATGAACATCCGTAAATTGATCGGAAACTAGCCGAAAACTGTATTTGTCCGAAAGCATACTACAAACTGACCAAAAATTGTCAAACTCTTTGATTTTTGAAAACCGGCCACAAATTAATCGAAAAATTTGGATCAGAATATGGCCGGACGTTTCTCACAACTTATGATCGGGGGAGCCATTTCGGCCAACATATTTTGACCTAAAATTCAACTATTTTTTGACCGAAAACTTATTTTCTGGTCAAAATTTTGGCCGGAAAACAACCTAATTTTTGTATTGAAGTTAATGTGTTTAACACTACTACAAGTGAGATTGAATACACCCATTAGAGGATGATGAGGCCGGAGAGAGCTCACTTGCGAGACTACACACCATGGAGGACCCAATATTCTTGTGATATCTTCATTAGATTCTCATGAAGATTAGAATACCTAACCGGCTCTTTTGATGTATTCAAAATTTTCACATATATGAAACTTTTGCTTTTAAATAGCTGGGAATATTTGTTTTTGGTTTCTCAGCTTGGCGCTTTAAATCTTAGTAAGCGTCGTAAAAAGTTACAACATTAATAGGGCGTTTGTGACATATAAGTGTCGTCTACAATAACAATTTCAGACGACACTTATGATTTATAAGCACCGTCTAATGTATAAGATTAATTACTTCTAATGTCATTACTAAGTGTTAAGCGCCATCTTAAAACTCAACCAACATACTGTAAGTACCTCAAGTTATTGTTTTGAGTGCTACAAGGCATGAACTCCAAAGTTTCAGGCACGTCTTTCTCTTGGGAGTTGCTAATCTCTAAGAGCGGCGATGTCCATAGTAGATGAGTCGATCCGCTCTCTGGTATCCTCGGCAAGTCCACTCAGCAAGGATGGATCCCCATTGGCAGGAGTCTGGGAGTCTTGTTGCGTACAAGAGGCCACTGTAGACCCGTGTGAACCATCGGCCATCTTCGTAAAAGTGCGAGCACTGTGTGCTCAGATCACGCAGGGGATAAACGCTCTAGGATTCCTCAAAAACATGATTTCATACCCTCACTTCCTTCACTGCTCATGACATTGAAGCAAATGAGAGGTTCTATGCCTCCTTCGTCGAGATCAACATGTCAAGATCCTCTGTATTCACCATGGAACATGATGGATGAATAAACATGTTTGAGCTGTTTAAATACAAAGAGTTATTTAAATCCTAAAGTTGATATTTAAACAACTCAAACATGAATCTTATGCTATTTTGAAGTTTTTGAAACTAAACTTGGTTCAAAAACTCTAAATTCTCTGATAAAATATGTTTGAGTTGTTTAAATACTAAATTGACATTTAAACAACTCAAACAAAAATCTTTTGCTATTTTGAAGTTTTTAAAACAAAACCTTTTTCAAAAACTCTAATAATAAATCAAGGCACTTAAATAACTCAAACATGAATCTTTTACTATTTTGAAGTTTTGAAACCAAATTTGGTTAAAAAGGTTCTAAGTTCTCTAATAAAGTTTTTGCGTGGTGGCTTATTAAGTGGCGGTCCATCTCAGGCTTGGTCACACATTTATTTTTCCGCTTCCCCGTCTTTATCGCCTTGTACACCTTGGACAGATTGGGCTTCATCCCCAATTTGGCCCTCTACATTAGTAACCAAAAGAAATGAAGGCTGTCAACAATATCATGAATATGTAAGGAAAAAGTAACCAAGAAAGGTAAATATAGTTCGGCGTCCACACCGTTCTGTCCAAAGTGACGGATCGCCGGCCCTCGCCCTCTGATCTCACCTTGCTAGTTCTGCTGATTGCACTCCTGCACTTCCTTAAATTGAAGCATCTTCATGCGCTCAATCATCTTTGACCAGAAGGCTTCGCCGATGAAGTCGGACTTCACGAAGCCATTCCCAAGTGCTGCGCAAAGCGCATCCGATAGAATACCAAACCACTTCTTCTTGAAACATTTGGTGACCTTCAGATCATGTTTTGGTCATCAAATGAATAGAGCCTGTGACAAAATGTAAATGTTAAACGCAAATAAATTGAATTTATGTTGAACTAATTTGTTTGAGCTGGGTTTTGAGTTATAAATTTTGGGTTGGATTAGTCTCTTAGGTTAGAGAAAATAGAATTTGGGTTGACCGCAAACCACAACCCAAATTACAGAATATAATCTAAAATCCTAACCCAAATTTTTGTTTTTGTTTTTTTTATTTTTTTTTATTTTTAATGAAGGTAAATGATACCAAAATTAAGAATTAAGAATTTGGGTTGAGTCGGTTGGGTTGAGTTGAATTTGTATTGAATTTGGTTGGATCACTTTATTGTAAATGTATATGAATTGGCTACAACCACTTTAAATTCAACTCATAACACAAGTTTACACCCCTACCCCTACCTAAAACTAACAGAGCCTTAAGTTCCAAAAATTTCATGGTCATTCGTTTACCAATGAGAATCAAAAGCACATTCAACATCCAAAGGAAGAAAACATAAGATCGGAAAATGTAACAAGATTCAGAAATGTATAGATTTTTGGCTCATGAGTGTAGCTTAGCTTGTTACGAGTTTAGTCGATTTGATTGAGCTGTTTTGCTTCAACAGAATACAGATTTGAGCCTTTTGGCTCTCCAACTTAGTCCCCATCAGCTTCTTCTTGGATCCCATTGCTTGAATCACTTTAGGAAATTCAACAAACCCTTTAATCCCTTGCTTGATATGTGGATTCTCAGGCTCAGCTGATGAAAAGATGGCAATGTTGCCGCATCTGTGATGACCTGATGATATTTTCTTGGCCGCTGTCGACTTGTCCAAACTGGAATGACTCGACTGCACCCCATTTTCAGACTTGCCGCGTTCATTCCCAGCGGCGGTTGATACCAGCTTCTTGTATTTCTCTTCATACAATAAGTTGGCTTCTGTGAGCTTCATCTGAACTCTCTCTTCTCTCAAAACCTCCACCATCTTCATCATCTTCCTCTCGTTTTCAAACTCCACTCTCAACCTACCCATCTCTGATCTGGCGATTTCCACTTCTTTTTCAAGCTGGTGACACTCTCCGGCCAGTTCCTCGCGTGCCTTCCTCTCTTTCCCCACCTCTTTAAGCAGCTTCCTGTTAGCAGATTCAGCCCTTCTCCTCACCTTCCGCTCCAGCTCCAGCTCACTTTTCAGCTCCATAATCTGAGCTCTAGCCCGATCAAGGTCTGAATCCATGCCTGGTTTACACCCAGTCAGATCCCGGAAAGACTCGCGGACTTTTTGATGCAGAGGAGCACTGACATAGCAACTATTAAAACATGGATTGTCGTACAGATTCCAGCTAGGGGCAGTATGAGTGGTGAGTGGATCTCTTGAAAATGATTCATTAGAGCCACTCATCATCGCCATCACAATCTCCCGGCTTCTTTATGTGCAACACTCTGTTTATTCTTATTAAATGCGGTTGTTTCTTCAACGAGGAAGGAAAGCAATGCAGCAATGAAATTCTAGTAGGGCCTCTGGTAAAGATGATCACATGCACAGCCACCTCCTTGTTTTGATCAATGAATGGTGCTGTTAGCCGTCGTTGTTCAACTTGGCTGATCCCACCTTATTATTATTTTTACACGACAATCGGCAGCAGAGGCTACATACGTTTCCGCATCAGGCTCTGCTAAGTAAAATGCCAATGTTGACCAAAACCAGGGCAACAAGAATTACATGTTCTTTGTCTGGCTACTGATTACTATTAGATGGTGCTTATGAGTTGACAGGCAGGCCACTAATTCTTGGGTGCTCCGCGAGTAGGTGCTCTCAGCCCCGACGTCGTTTTGTTTTTGGTCGTTTTATGTGTTCCACATTAAACTCAGCTCTTATATTGCGCTCGGCCAAAACAACGAATGAATATATAAACACAACTGATGAATATATAAGCATAGTTGTTGAATATTCATCAGTTGTACTGCTATATTCATCAGTTATGCTGCTATATTCATCAGTTGTGCTGCTATATTCATCAGTTGACCTGCTGTATTCATCAAATGATTTGTGTTTTTATATTCATCCGTTGACCCGCTATATTCATCAAATGATTTGTGCTTTTATATTCATCAGTTGCGCCATTATATTCATCAGTTGATCTGCTATCTTCATCAGATTATTTATTTTAGATAGGCAGATATATATTCATTAGATGATTTTATATTCATCAGATAAATATTATGTGTATAACAAAACGATGTCGTTACCGAGAATAGGTGCTCTCTCTGTGCACTCATTGCTGGCAGACTGTTCTCCTGGGATAAATAAAAATTGTTTCTTTCAAGGGTTGCTTACTCTGGAAGGGAGTTAGGGTTGTTCACTTGGTGCTTTGAATTGTTATAAAATAGATAGGCCGGGATACTCACAAGAAATTATGTTATCCATCTCCAAGAACCGCAAAACCAACCAGGGCAGACAATAAGTAACCTGCCGGAGATTCACTGTCATTGCAATCACTGAAATACATGCCCGCCTCTGCCTCATGAGTCATACTCTGGATATCTATAAATAAAGAACCTGAGTTTTCATTACCTTTAGCAAGCTTCATACTGGTTTAGGTATAAAACAAATCGGAAACTATGGAAGAGAAAATGTTATCAGCAAACTCAACACTGAAATGGCAGAAGAATCCTTCGTTCATTTTGGTACTTGAGACCTGGAAATGTATAACAATCAGCAAACATGAGTGACTCAACAAACGGCTTTCAACATAACATGAGAGTTATGCCTCCGAGCCATAACCTTAAACTTCAAATGGAGATAGAGAATGAACACATGTCAACATTTGTTAGACATGGAATTTGCACAAAAACAATCCTGATCAATTCAAAAAAATTATAGACAGATCAGAAAGATAACAATCTTAACAATGAAAGAGCAGAAGCCAGGTACACACACATTACAGTACAAATGAGTAAAGATCACTCAATTTATGACCATCAACACAAAGATAGTCTCCATATCTTATGAAGGTCTTAAGTTTCACATGCAGGAGCAAATGGATTAAGCCTTACTGCATAAGTGACACCATAGCAGAATAGGTAACACTCTTTCACCATAAAATGGTAATTACAGCAACTGCCAAAAATTTCAAAACATGGAACCCGATTTATGACATGATCGATTTATATTAGTTCATTTACATATTTATAACCGCAGCCAACACAGGAAAAACCAGACTTTTTTACCTCCACCAGAAAAGTTCAGATAACAGCTAGATATCCAACATTCGTAAAACATCTCAAGTTTAAACAAACATGCCAAGTAGTATTTGCTCACAACTCAAACTTGTCCGCAAGTTTCAGCAATTCAGCTGCTGCATCTTCTTCCTCATCATTGACAACAAAGTAGGGGTTGTGTGACTCTGTCTGAATTTATACCTGATGAACAAAAGGAAATGCCAATGTTGCCAAACTCAGCTGCCCCCACGCTAGTCCACAGATACTTGTCAGAGGTAATAGTCTCTAATGCATAAGCAATCCTCCGCAGGGAGTAAATGTAGGAAATCACCACAATGTAATAATGCCGAAGCAGTGTCAGCGTCAAAGTTCACCGCAGCTTTTCCGTCAGACTTGACAGCCTCCCTCAAATGCTTAACTTGAAGCGGAATCACATTCATCAAGACCTTCTCCTAATCCTGCAAGAAGGGTTTCAAAATAGACAACACAGTCCCAATCAAAGCAAGCAAAGTGAACAACGAAATCCGAGGTCGGGTCTGTGGTTGGAGAGTGAAATTTGGGTGACGTGGGGCTAGAGGACGCTGTGATGAGCGAGAAGCCGAACTCGTTGAAGGGGCCGATGGATTCGATGTCGGATCGAATTTCGATGAAGCGGATCTCGGCAGAACAGAAGCTGAAGAGGATGCTGAGGCGAGGGAATTTTAGGATTTGTCCAAATGTGTGTCTGGTGGAGGAGTCCAAACGAAGTAATGGTCAACTCAAAACCTCTTATAAAAGTCAGAGGCAACCCACCAAAGTTCAAAGCTCATGGCAGATGGGGCTGTGGGCTCTAGGAGGCCACACCGACCGGATTGAAATCTGAATGGAACCTGATCGGAATCGGAAGTGCACAACAATATTTAACGTTCAATTTTATGAACTTTATGGATGATGTGATATATACACCCAGATGAAATTGAATAGGTTTTAAATATGTTTATATTGAATGAGACTGAATTTTTCCGGTTCTATCTGGTCTGGACCGGAATCTGGAAAAAAATTTAACAGCAAAGTTGAACCTGTTTTTCTTTATTATTGTCAAATTAAACTTTTGTTTTGTAAAACCTGTACAAATTCAGTAGTGAAAAAAATCCAGTCCCATGGTTTTATTTTATAATAGCAACAAAATACATGAATCACAAATAGAGCAGTTCACAACAACATTATATCAAATGGTTATTGATGAAGATAACAATGAACAGATTTTCTTTATTTATACTAGGGAAAGATGACTGTAAAATGAGCAATTCAGCACAAATTTATAAGTGTGCAAGCAAAATACATACAAGAAGCTAGTTGCTACTTCACATGTTACTAATCCTTGAACTTAATCAGATTGTGCTTGTTTATTTAAGAAACAACCTCAGATAGGTTTTGTTGAGGACATAAAATCTAGCACTTGTCTACTGCAGTTGTTCAAGCATTTATCAAAATAATCATGTTTAAAGATTTCAACTGCTGAATCAAGATCTACTAGATAATCAATCATCAAATTTGCATTTATACTTTTAGCATCATAGCGAACGTATTTATAATACAAGTAAATAGTAGCGAAATTCAAAGTACCAATTGTAAGTAAAAGTGATAGTATTTTGACCAAAGTTAGCAAGAACTCACAGAATGGTAGTGGTATGATATAGGCTGTCAATTGGGTAGGGTAGACCCAGATTCAGATCCGTCCAAACCCGTTTTGATTAGATTTGAGTCTACCTATTTGAGTCTTTGGACCCGTTAAGGTCTACCCATTTGGATCCATTTGGGTCTTGGATCCATTAGAGTCTACCCATTTGGATCCTTAAAATGGATCTTTTTGAGTTGTTTTTATTATTAGTCTATTTGGATTTAAACTAAACTAATATTTATAAAAAAAAATTAAAAAAAATATTTTTTAAAAATAAAAAAAATTGAAAAAAAATTAAAATATTTTTGAAAAAAATTTTTTTTTTTATAAAATTAAAATTTTTTCAAAAAAATTTTTTTTTTTATAAAATTAAAATTTTTTCAAAAATTTTTTTTTTTTACCAAAATTTAAATTTAAAAAAATTTAAAATAATTTTTTAAATTTTAATTTTATTTGAAAATGAATTTAAGTATAGACATATATTTTCATAATTTATTATTTTTATAAATTGATATTTATTTATTTATTTATTTTATTTGATAGTTGAATATTAAAATAATTGATTTTGGGTCTAACGGGTTTAATGAGTCCAAATAATGGGTCTGAGTTTGGATCCAATATTTATATAATTATTGGGTCTGGGTCTGGATCCGAACCCATATGAAACGGGTCTGGGTCTGGGTCCTTTCAAATGGGTTTGGAACAGACCCATTGACACCCCTGATAGGCATATGGTGATTTTCTTTGGCGCTTAAAATATTTTGTCATGGTAAAATATTCAAGAGGTCCCAATCTTTCACTTTAAAGCAAGTTCTAAGTGTAACTTAATACAACTAAACACACAAAATCATAAACATTACCATATCATCAAGTTCAACATGGACAAAGCTTTCAGTGAGAAATCCTACAATCACAAACCTTTCTAGTGTCACACAATAGCCCAGTTCCTGAACATCTCTCAAATACCCAGCTTGATTGCAGCAGCAAAAAAAATCCCAATTTGAATTGATAATAAACAGAAGCTTTAATCTTTTACCTAAACTAAACAAAAATTTGACATCGTCATATATGTGCTCAAAAGCAAGTTGAGAATGTGACCAATCAAGTGCGTCGTATCCTTGTTCGAATTATTCCGGTTTTCATACCAGACCAGAATTGGTTTTCTCAAAACTCATGGATCAAAGACCGGATCAGAATCAATCGATCTGGTATCGTCTTTTCCGAACTGATTTTGGATCAGTTTTCGGTCCGCACCTAATTTTGTACACCTCTAGTGGATTTATGCTGATGAGATCAGAAATGGTACTAGCATAATGCTTTGGTTATGTAAGGATTTTTTTCAAAACCATTTTATTTGATTTTTTAAATAATTTTTTCATCCTGATTTTTTTTCAATTATGTCTTTTTCGTCTTTTAGAACAACGAAAATCTCAAAGATTTTTGCGTTTCAGAATAACGCAAATGCTAGGCTACCAACTAGGTTGCGAAATTCAGAAACGCGAACAAGTCCTGAGGCTTTTATTGTTCTTAAATGCATAAATCAGTTTCCAGGTTTCCAATTGTCACATGCCTTAAATCATTTCATGGTTCGTAACTGCATGTTTTTTTTACCTATTGTGATAGTTAGAAACCATAAAAATAAGCCGCAAAAAATCACAAATCATATGATTTTGAGCTCTCTTTAAACCGGTAAAACCATATCATAAAAACATATTAAACACGAAGCCTGTTATATGAAATATTTTTTACATAAAAGACGCCAACGACAAAGCAAACATCTAATAAACTAGTATGTTATATCATAAAGCTTTCGTAATATTTGACAACAAAACACAAATAAGGTCATAATCAATTAACGGTGCGCTTGCCGGTCACGCTCCTGCTTCTGGTGCTCATGCCGCTCTTGTCGCTCCAACCTCTCCTGCTCATTAGGTGGGTATACGATGCGTCCCCTCTTGGCCCACATCCACTTTCTAGGAATGATGGGCTCCTACTAAAGTCAAGGAAATTGTGTGATCTGTGACGGTCCGGTGATCTTCTCAACAAGATGATCGTTCTTTGGCTTGACAGCATCTTTAGTGTCTTGCACCGAAATAGATCCTCCCACTACATGTATTCTATTATTTGACTCTAACAAGGACGGTAATATATTTGTATTAGACAACTATAAAATAAGTACCATAGTTACCTTTTGGCAGACTGATTAAAACAGGATCAATATAAATATAGGCGCCCTCATTCATATCGCGTAAGTCTACGTGATATGAATGAAAAAGGTCATGCGCGACTCTCTTCACAACGCTAGGATCTCCCGAGAATATCCTTGCGCCGCCTTACACGACCAAACAAAAGTCTTCAACTATAAAAACATATTTCACATGAAAATGCGTGAACTAGATGATCCTACGAGTGATCTAGTCATATCACACACTTTATATAGCATGCATCTCTCAATCATATATGTTAAAGCCAGCTACAACAACATGCTCTCTCTGGTCTGATAAGGCAATCATTCGATGATGCTCTGCGGACCAAGCTAACTTGGCCCTCCTCCTATTGACCTTAAGCAGTTTGAGTGTTCATTTCTTGGTGTCTCTAGAATAAGTGGCTGCCACCCAAACTGACACATTACTCGTCCCGGATAGCACTCCACTAAATGAAAGCATATCAGGGCTGCCTTCGCATTCGAAATATAGCGCCTCTACAAACACAACTCGTTGATCTCCTCAAGTGATCATCGTGATAGGAATCTCATCCTAGATAGGATGGACTCTGGTGGTCCAACTGATCTCATTAATATAAAAAGACTTGGTGTGGAATCTAAATGTAGCTCCATATGCTCACCCATCATCTGTTATAAATAATGACCAAGTGGTAATGTGAAATATCAACAATTATAGTTATAAAGAAATTATGATCATATTTTTGATTATATACCCAACGAAATATCAGGCTGCATCCATGAATGATCACCTACACCCTCTCGCCAGTCGTGAGTCAGTAGTCTTGTCTTGTGTGATCGGCCTAGTGGCATCAACTAAAATTAACAATCATTAATTATAAATACGTGAAGGAATGGGGTTGATTACAAAAAAAATCAAAACCCCAAAGTTTTATTATATTTATTTTTAGCATGGTGGATCCCGCAAACAGTACCGATGATCAAAAATCCTTTTCGTTTTGCAATATTGAAAAATTGATAATTAATAAACCTGACTCAATATAATTAAGTCACTAGAAGAACTAAATTCTAATATACTGTTAGCAAACCTACCTTATTTAATTACGTCCGATATATAACAAACAACACTGTTCCCTCCGTCCTCTTTTATATGTCACTTAAGCAAATTTTTTTGTCCACTTTTACTTATCACTTAACAATTTTCAATGCGTATTTAATATCAACAACTACCTTAAAACGTCAAACATTAATCACTTCTTTATCATAATTAACAAAAAAATCATTCATCACCAGTAATAATCTACAAATTTTACTTTTTGCATGAATTTTTTTAAAAAAAACACCAACCACCCACTCATTAAATTTGTTCAACCACTAGCATTTATTTCACCTTAATCTACTCAAATTAACCTTAAACAACATGTATTAGAGGGCGGAGAAAGTAGTTGACACATGAAAACGCGGAATTATTATTTATATTATTACGAAGTATATAAGGAGACGGATTATATATAAATTTATTTATTTATTGGCTGCAGAATGCATGCACGACGTAACATTGATCAGACCTGCTGCAGTGAACGTGGATCGGGATGACACTCGGCTTGCTTCTCCTCCTCAAGTTACAGCTCATCCATGAGCTCATAGCAGATTTACTTCACCCACTTGAAATGCATTAAAATAAACACAGGCGAGGCATGGAGACTGGTGGAGATGACCATGAAGAGAAATCAGACCTCCACATGCCTGCACACAAAACTCGAATTAAAAGACTCAGGCCAGGCCACATAACCAAGTCACATTATATATATATATATATATTAAGTTTTTGTTATTAGGCGCTTCGTGAACTATATATATGCAAGTAGTTAGCTAGCTAGCTAAGTATAATTGAAAAGCCGAACACACTGGTTGTAGACAATCTTCTTCCCATGATATAAATTTCAAATATTCAATATTATTGATATTTCAAGACCAAGTGTC
>NQLW01000437.1:0-42041 GCA_002312845.1 Kalanchoe fedtschenkoi | reverse complement strand
TTTAAAAGTCAATTCTTCACTGTGATTCCGAAAATGATAATAAAATCTTTAAGGTGCAAGTTCTGTACGTACTACTTAGATAGAAAACATACTAATTAATTTGTGTGTTGAAAATTTTCCTCGATCCTCTTCTAATGATCCAGCCATCTAAGTTATACTCAATTTGGCTATTCACACAGTTGGATGGAAATAAATGCATGAAATTTCAGAGAAATAGAGAGAAGTGTTGAAAGCGAGGCGAGAAGACGAAATAAGACATGGATTGATCGATCTTTATCAGAATAAAAAATAGAAAATCAAAACAGACATAGAGTGGTGCCATTTGATGGGGATCATTTTGAGAAGAAAGTGTGTCGTTTTGTTCTTTTATTGAGCCTTATTAAGAAGTGATCTGTTATTATATTAAGTGTTCAATGAGAAGATCTTTTATTTTTTTGTTCTGAATGGTAATTTATAATGGATGATTAATTATTTGTTGTCAATTTGACATATGAATCATGACATTGATTCAATTTAAACAAACTTTGTTACCAATCAAAATCATTAAACAGTTTTCAACAGAAGATGCACACAAAAAAAAGGACGGTAGATATATGGGTTTTAGGTAAGGTCACCCATTCGAAAATTGCAACCAAGAGTTCGGTTGAAGTGTGACCTGCAAATTGAATTATTAATATATTTGAAAATCCGACCAAAGAATTGAGGGTGTATGCACTTCTAAAATGAAATGAAGCTGAAAACTGAAATTAAATTATTGTAAAATGCTACAAGATTGTGACCCAAAGTGGAATCAATTACACCATTAATTCTCACAAAAGAGACAAAATTGAACTACAATTTGAAACTTTCCCATGCCCAACATGACGTTCATGTGCATTGTCTCATCGGCCGCCCATAATGTGCATTTGTTGAGTTGTGGAATGATTGTTTTATCTTAACCTTATACTACACAAGGATCAAAACAGGCTACGTGATACTGTGGAGTTGTCGACAATTACGTGTTTGCATATCAATACAAACCAAACTTCTTAAATCAATGAATAGCGTATTTAAGTTGCCATAATCTCACTTAACAAACATAGATTACACATGTGCCGAGTTCAACTTAGCAACACAACGTATAGCTAAATTAATTGGTGTGAAATGGTGAAAGTATGGAGAATTGGGCACTCTCAAATATATGGATGGGCGCAAGTATCTACTGAATCTGGTTCAAATTTGTGAGACCACATGCTTAGAACTGCCCCTAATGAGGAAAAGAGCATGGGGCACTGGAGATGACTCAACTTCTACGTTCAACAAACTAAAATGTCATCCTTTATGTTATGGGGCATATCGTCTAGAGATGGAAAATTATGGGCCGTATTTATCTCATGCCATTTTTTTCTAACAGTGTATGGCATGGGGAAGGTTAATTAGTAGCGAACTGAATCAGATTACGTTTCATTTAACGTGTGGCTTGATTACATCTAGGTACGTGTTTCTGCATGTTATGAAATGCAGGGAAGATGGTGAAAAAGGGTAGAAATTTTGGCATTCATAGTCGATCATAGGATACAAAAGGCTCACGTCTCGCGTCCATTCTATCGAAACTTGATCAGTTTATATTCTACGTATGCTTTATATTAGTTCTGTTGTATTTGTTAACATTTGCTTGAAACGAGCTGCTGAACACATGCATCACTTAAAGTCTACAATCAATGGGAATATCTTCCAGCAGTTAGGGTTCTATCCCCTTCGCTCAACACCTACATTTATATAAGGAGAAAGCTTCATTCATGATACTCTTGACCCAACTTACGTTATTTTGTTCGACAAAACTTAGTTCTCAATTCCGATCATAAGATGTGTTGAAGCGATCGGAAGACCAAGCCTACATCAGTTCCCAGCTTGCCACATGATGTCTGAAGAAAACAGAAGATGATGTCTTCATCCTCAAACAAACCGGTCAGTTTTCATTTCCGCAATAAGATTAAGGTGTTATTGTGGTTAGGCTAAGTTATTGATGTTGATGTATCTCATGTTCACTAAACTAACATTTGATATTAGAGCTTTCTTAGCTCTACAATGAAGCCTAAGATGATCAGTTAAAGGTACTAGTTTTTTATTAGTTACATCTGGATCTGTTGTATTTGGTTCATTTAGATATGAATCTGTTATATGTTTCGTTTGAAGTCAGTTATATTTTTTATTTTGATCTAGATTGGTTTAACTTAATTTGATATTTTCCTGTAATTCTGGCACCTGTGGATTATAAGTCAGTAGATGGAAAAAGAATATTTTAAAGCTTAGTCAAAACTCTAAAATTTTGTTGCGCCGCCATTATTACGGTATGATGCTTAACATTGTTAAATTTTACGCAACAATATTTCATTGCATCTTAAATCTTAATTTATTATAACTTTATTTTATTATGAAGTTATATGATTTATGTTTATAGTTGAAAAATTCTGAAATCAAATTAAGTTTTGTTTGGCCGAACAGATTGCACTCCATCAAGCAAAATTCTTTTGTGAATTTTACTAGACAGAGTAAAGCGGATTTTTGATGCCCAGAAATTTCTCTGAGTCCCACATGATCTTAGTATGATTTTTACTCGACCGAGTAAGAGTGATTCCTTGTGAATTCTACTCGATCGAGTAAAATAAGGATGTGAGACTCTGAACTTTCTCTAAATGTCACATGGTCAGATTAAGTTTTTACTCGACCGAGTAAGTGACTTAATTTACTCGACCGAGTAATATTTTACTCGGCTGAGTATGTAGCCTGTACTCAACCGTGTGTGGGGAAAATGACCTCTCAATATTAAGAATCTCTACTTAAAACGGAACCAGCAAGATATTTTGATTAGAGATTCAACCTTTTAATATGGGGATTTAGATAATTAATTATGAAAATGCATAGTTATTTTCTAACCAAAGTTGATTATAATCGTGTAATGTTTTTATTAATTTTCCCCATTAATCAATTATGTAAAATTCTTTTTCAATTCTGGTCAACAGTGATTTAAACTATAACTACCGTTAGCTTGCAATTAACCAGACCAACATAGGATTAATTTCATGATTGACATTACTTCCTTATATTTACTAATGATGTTTCTTTCCTAGTTTAGTTCTTCATGCTTCAAACATTGCTAGTCATATTGTTGGCATTAGTAAGCTTAACAACACTAACTTTCCTACTTAGAAAGAAAAAATTAAGATGGTAATGAGCGTTTTTACTTAAATCTTTCCTTAAGTGAGAGCGCTCCCACTCCTTCTAGTTCTAATGAGTAGAATTATGGTGAGAAAAAGGCTATCTACGATATGCCAATTCTCAAAGGTGGGAATGGTCGAACCGCTTATATCTTATGATAATGAAGATTATCATAAGCGATACGATAAGGGAAGCTATTCCAAACTCAAAGAACGCCATGGACTATCTTGCTAAATTTGATGAAAAATTTAGAGGTTCCTTAAAATTTTATGTGAGCATTCTCATACTAAAAATGTTGACCACTAAGTATGATGACTTCGGAAGTTGAAAACTATCGACATGACCATTTTTTATGAATTTCTAGTTCACTTTATCATGACTACGGTCCCTTGCGAATATAATTTCTTTAAGATAAATTATAACTCTCAGAAAAAAATGTGAAATATGACGGAAGTGATTGAATATTGTGTCCAAGAGGAAATGAAGATTTTACAAGATAAAAAATACCAAGTGTATAATGTTATCCTTAACAAAAAGAAAATTCAAGAAGACAACAAAACCATAAGGAAGCTAGATATCTTTCCTAAGGTGTAGCTTAGTCCTTTAGGCTGCGTTTGGTAGTAAGTACAGGATAAGAGGGTATTATTAGTACCGGGATAAATAATACCACCTATTAGGAAGGTATTATTAATCCTGGCTCACAAAGGTAAAATTTGTACTTGGGATTATTAATATTCATCCGTATGTCGTACCAAACACGTTACATCCGTATTAATAATCCTATCCCACTTTCAATACCCGCTACCAAACGTGACCTTAGGACATAAGAAAGTTAAGACAACTAATGAGAGTGATTCAGTAAGTGTGTTATTCAATTTGATAAGAATATTGTTGGTCATGCTGCTAGACATGACACACTCTATATGCTTTTTCTAAATGAATTTTTCTTATTATTAAATGCATGTGATGACATTTCAAATAAGCATAGGAATGAGACTTCATCAAAATTGTGGCACTGTCTATAGGTCAAATTTCAAAGGAGAGAATAGATCGTCTCATTAGAGAAGAGATACTTAAACCCCTTAACTTCTGTGATTCTCAATCTTGCATTGATCTCATTAAGGGAAAGTATGTTAAATAAATAAAAAAAGGAGCCACACGAAGTATATGTCTTTTAGAATGAATCCACACTTATATTTGTTGACCTTTTCCATTGACTTTTTTTTATAGAAAAATCAATATTATTAAAAGGACACTCGATAGTGATACAAGGGGAACCACACCCATTCTCTATTACGAATGATTGGGAGAAGGATTAGCGGAGCCCCATAGGCCGAGGCCCTTGGTACGCAAGATTAACCTATTCTCGTCCCGATGAATCGGCCCTTATCGCGCTCCACCAACTTTTGTGCTTCTAACAGCAGATCTGTTCATTGGAGGTTACCATCATCGACACCTTCTTTTAGCAATCCTGTTGCTCTGGAATTGAACTCTTCAATAATTAATCTAAAACGTCAGCACCATGAATTTCGCATGTACAACGCCGCGCTCTAGTCTCGCACCTCATCATAGCCTGTCAAGGGATCTCATTGGATCTCTATAGCCAATCCCGCCTGGGTAAATTCTAGCGATCTGATATTCCATAACACACTGCGCAGGTCTTCTAACTCCCGAGCTGCAAGTTTTGCATACTGATAGTAGCTACATAATCTTCCTGGCCAATTCTGATCAAGGCTATATCTCTGGCTCCTCTAGCTGCTATGTTTATTGTCATCCCTTCGACTATTGGCACCCAAGCCTTGGCCCCATTTTTGGCGCCTGTTGCCTCAAATTTGTTGGCCCAACCTGTTAATCTGATCCTCCTCAGCCTTGGACGCTCTGCTCTTGGGTAAAAAATCAGTCATTCTTCATTGAGAGATTAGTAGATGGATTTGACTCCATTATTATACTTACTAATAATTTCTCCCGTATGGATATATTTTTCCAATTCATGACCGATTTGAATCACTTAATACATTTAAGATATTTAGGGCTGAAGTAGAAAGTCTGTATAATTTTAAGATTAAGATCGTGCAATCAGATTGAGGTGGAGAATATTATGAGCAACATGCTCCATACTGACAATTCTTGGCCCGCTCGCTAAATATTTTCAAGAAAATGAAATAATAGCCCAATACTCCGTGACTAGTGAACCTCAACAAAATGGAATAACTGAAAGGCATAATCTTATACTTATAGACATGGTATAAAGTATGCTAGGCTACTCCTATTTTTCAATAGATTTGTGGATGGAAGCATTAAAAACAACTCTCACATACTTTATAAGGTTCCTAGTAAATCAGTCCCCAAGACACCTTATGAATTATGGTCTGAGAAAAAACCATATCTAAGGTACTTGTGTTTGAGGTTGTCTTGCTGAAGCAAGTGTTTAATACACATATTGGAAATTAGACCATAAGATCGTGCTGTTTCATTTTATTGGCTATCAAAATAGGTTAAAGGGGTATCGATTTTACTGTTCGAACTGCACTACTAAGTTTGTTCAAACACATCATGTCATATTCTTTGAGAATGATGAAATTAGTAAGAGTTCAGAAAGCAAGAAAATTGATCTTGCGGAGATTCAGTTTTATGTCCCATTACCGATAATCCAAGTGGCAATTATTCAGTTTGATGAACTAAACTCAATAAAATATATATAATCACGCACTATGGTAGAAGCATAGAGGAAAGTCATATGCAGTAACAATTGCTCCTACCCTTATATCTTCGTATCCTTTAACCAATGATATAAAATTATATATGTCAGTCATGTGAGATATGAGCATAGAAGAAAGTCATACACATTAATGAGCAACGATAGAAGGTTTTAGTCTAGATATAGTGGCCTTAGCCAGTCTAGAGTATATTTACCCATAAACTTGCACGGAAGACTATGTTTACTTATCACTCCACTACTTGGTGTAGACCCTAGCCTTCACAATTAGCGCATCAGTAGAATAATTGTAAGTTAACATAGGTTGTTAGGCTATGCTATTTAGCAATATTCATAATATGAAGCTCAATAAATATAACATCAAAACATGCACTTTGTTAAGAACAACAATCTCATACATCAATACACAAGTCATTATACTTGAACCTCACAAAGGAAATTAGCCACGGATGACCATGAAAAAATATATATTAAGATAGATAAGAATCCTTACAAATCCTACTAAGTCTTTCCTTCCTCTATGATCTTCCACTTGCGCATGTGGGTTAGAAACTCTAAGTGGTTTTGTGCTTGATATTACTGGTAAGCACACGACACAACGCTCACAAGTCTTGGTACTTGCACACTTGAAAGAAAGGGTGAATATCTCCTTAAACAATCATGAGTGGCCCTCTAACTTTTGCAATAGGATCCGCAGTAATTTGATGTAGATTTCTGATTTCATCTTCTGGAAAACTTTAGGAAGATCTTATCCGTTAACTTTGTTGGCTCTGCTGGCACAAATTCATAAAGAATTAAATTCTGCTCTTCTTATATAAATGTAATAATTATTTCTTCTTTCTATAGCAATTTAAATAACTAAAATCGGATATCTGGTGCAAAAGATACTGATCATGAATGATAGCCAGATTCTATTATCCCAATTTTATAAAAGCTTATGCGGCAAGTACAGCTCACTAATCCCCGCGTGTGCAACCCAATGCATGGCCACTGCAGAGTTAGTGTCCCATACTTCTTTCATTGTCACGCCATGTTTGTCCCCCTTCCATTTCATCGCACGCAAGGCTGTAGTCTAGTGCGCGACTCTGCGCTCGATTAGTCAGTGCTTTTAATGTTTAATCTGATTTTGTCTGATTTTTTCTCTAAAAATTCCCCTTTTTGCACATTTTCGTACTAAGCCCTAAATTCTCCTCGTAAATCGAAAACTATCTAAAACTATTAAATAATACTTTTAGATAGTCAATAATTGAGTGAGTTAGGTACAAAATAGACCAAATAATTTGGACTTATATTAAGGAAATAAAGCTCAATTTAATGAATTGACAGAACATATAGAGATGCACCCCATTCAACTAATATAGGTTTTATATTCAAGACTGTAGTCCTCTCCCGAAATTATATGTATGTTTTATATTCCCTACATGTTGAGCAGCTCCTAGACTAGTACTCTATTCTCAATGCCCAACTTTGGCACTGGTCGAATGCGGCAGCATGTTAAGGATTGGTTGGTGCTTTATAAATCAACACATTGGCCCAGTTTTACGTAACTCTAGGACGATTCATAGTGGTGGCAACACATATATGATGGACTATAGTCTGTCAAAATCCAAGAGAGCTAGGAAAGATGTAGGACTACGTTCATGTACTTTAAAATGTAGGGAAAACTACAGAAAGGGGGTATGAACTACCACAGTTTTACAAATTACGGGTGTAACTACCATTTTTTGCAATTTGCAGGTTTTTCAGTTTTGGGACTATTTTGTAAATAAATATTTTTCAATCAAGTCCACATCTAATTTAAACTAATTACAAACTCACCCTCAACAAAACTAACCTAACCACTCATTCATTAAATTTGTTCAACCGTTAGCATTAACCTAACCACTCATTCATTAAATTTGTTCAACCGTTAGCATTAACTTCATCTTAATCTACACTTGCTTACATTAACACGGGTAATTTAGGTTAGATTAGTTTTGTTGAGGGTGAGTTTGTAATTAGTTTAAATTAGATCTGGACTTGATTGAAAAATATTTATTTACAAAATAGTCTCAAAACTGAAAAACCTGCAAATTGCAAAAAATGGTAGTTACACCCGTAATTTGTAAAACTGTGATAGTTCATACCCCCTTTCTGTAGTTTTCCCTAAAATGTAATTGTTTCAACAACCTTCAACACAAGTACCATTTTTTTTTGTGTTCAGAAACTATTATTTGAGCCAGGAAGTCTCACACACTAAAGTATTTCCATTAAATTTTTAAGTTTTCATACTTTGAAAAGAGTTTTCCCATTACGCTTTAGTAGAAATCTGCTCAAAGTATGGTAAGTCATTTTTCGATCCTCACCCCATAAAATTTTGAGTAAACCAAACTTTAAAGAATGGTTGTTAACCATATCTCTTTAGGTTCCATTATTTGATTTCACATTTTTCATTGGATCGAGGTGAATATATGAAGGAAACTCCTCATTAATAATGTTATGAAATATTTATTTGGTTTATCTAGTTAGCACATCATTAAAGTTTATAAATGTTAGTGAGCAACTAGATAACCTACATTTAAATCCCATCGGATCGAGTGTTAAAGATTTCTAATTAGTTTCGCAATAACACAAATGACACATATTATTTTTAATGGTGCCAAGAGATCAAATCACAGTACTTATCATATGTTTATAATTTACTCGTCCTATCTTATTATATTAAAAACATGTAGGCATGTAATCCTTCAACTCATGGATATAAATTTAATTTTAACATAATCTATCTAACAACATAAATAACCAAAATAACTTAATTTGATAAGGCAAAATAGGCTCACTTAATGTCATTGACGCTCAAAGGGGAGAGCATAGGTCGATTAACCTAATCGAATTGTTGTTCAGCTAATCGAACCGAATTAACCAAATTTTAAAAGTCACGACCAATAACCGAACTGAATTATATGATTAACCAATAATTCGGTTAAATTCAATTATCGTTTAAACATCCAATTAATCAAAATTAACTGAATTAACTGAACAAACTAAATATATTTTAAAAATATTATATTTATATGTAAAAAATATTTTTTATATAATAAATTTAATTTTTGGCTAATTTGGTTAACTGAATTAACCAAACTCAAAAATTTCTCTTCTATCAACCGAACCAAATAAACAAATTTTTTTTCAATTTTGACCGAATTAACCGAAAATTCAATTAAACTATATCGACTTGGTGAATCAATTTTCACCTAACAATGCTCTCCCCTAGACGCTCATTAATTTTCAAGCAACCACAATGTTGTATGTGCTAATGGTGCTTTCCCGTACAATTCCTTGAGAGGTAGAGCTTGCTCCCCCTAGGATCACCAATCACCATATCTAAATATCTTAGATACATGCTCAATCATTATATTCTCACAGTGTTCATCTAATATTTTCAAATAAATAAGAAATCAAATACTTGATCAATCTCAAATCAACCATTTTAAAAATCAAGTTTCCTACGTAGTCAAAAAAATATAAATCCATATTCTTTTTTAATGTTTAAGATGCGGAAACGATTATCAGTTTGTGGAAAGGACCATAGGATGATTTCTCATCACGATCTAAAATTGCATCTCTTCATCTTCCGCATATTTAATCTGCAAGTAAGATAAACAATTAATGATTCTCCAAATTGAATCGAGAAATATTAAAAGGAACAAAAAAGTAAGTTTTTAATTTGAATGATCAGCCCCTAGCTAATTATATTACTTTTTATATGAGATAAAGGTGGTAAATTAAATAAAATAAAATAAAACAAACAAAATAAATAAAATAAAAGTAAAATAAACTTCTATTTTAAATAAAATTATCTAAAAATTGCATTCATTATTTGCTTGAATGACTAGTCAGTAAAGTTATTATCGAATATGTTTAGTTAACACTCGATTATTGAAATTCAAAAGACCACTTAGACAAAAAAGAGATTGAGCCAAACTCCAACAAATGTTATATACTACTCGTAATTATATTAACTAGGTTTAAATAAGTTGGTGACTGCGATTTATTTTTCAACTTTTGTATGCCCTCATTGTTTTGTGGTCTCATCTAATTTTTTTCAATAAGTGGTAAGTAGCCTTACTCTGTGGAAGTACATAATAAAGAAGGGAAAAACTTAACAAATAAATGGCAAAGCCTTTGCATATGCACGTTCATTTACTGATTGTGTAATATCATACATCCAAACTTATGAAACATGTAGACAGCATCCTTGCTTCCAGAATCTACAAATGGATTGTCTCGTAGGTTTACCGATTCATATCTAAGCGAACAAGCACCGGTGGGATGGACATGTTCATAGTTTCCACCAGGCTTAGCCTTCTTTTTTCTTTGTACTTGTACATAGGACCCGCTAAAGAGCACACATACACAGTATAGGACTAAAGAGCAGTGTAAAAAAGACCATGGAGAAAATAAAGCAGGAAATAGGCATGTGTATGTGTTACTAGAATTAAGATAGGGTGGAATTGTGAATGTTAAAGTGGGGGGACGGTGGTGAGTAGGATTTGAGGAGGCGGAGATGGGAGTCATGTGGCTTACGCATAATGCAATTAATACCTTGGGAGGCTTTGGGTCTGCACCGAATTTTAAACTTTGACAAATTCTCTTCCTGGGTTAACATTAATTGTGCAACATTTAACTCTGGTAAGAATATTGTGACCTACAGAGTACTACTACACTACTCCCTCCGTCCTCTAATACATGTCATTTAAGGTTAATTTGAGTAGATTAAGGTGAAGTTAATGGTAGCGGTTGAACAAATTTAATGAGTAAGTGGTTGGTGTTTTTTGAAAAAAATCGTGCAAAAAGTAAAATTGGTAGATTATTACTGGTGATGATTGATTTTTTTATTGATTATGATAAAGAAGTGATTAATGTTTGATGTTTTAAGGTAGTTGTTGATATTAAATATGCATCGAAAATTGTTAAGTGACAAGTAAAAGTGGACAAAAAAATTTGGTTAAGTGACATGTAAAAGAGGACAGAGGGAGTACACTATAACCCCTCAAATATAATCAAATATTGAAAGAAAATTAATATTGGAGTCATCTAGGTTCTAGGAGCTCAAACCTGAAATAAGTTCTTTCCTAACTCAAAGCCTAACTCAAAGTGTAGTGTAATTTTCACCCTCTTCCATCACTCGCGACATGATGGACAAACATTACCAATAATTGAGGTATTTTGTAGAAGAATTTTTGTAGTACTAAATTACCAAGCCGATACGATAAGACTCAGCGTGTATATATGTGTACATATGTACACACAGAGGGTTGTTTTTCCTCTGATAATTATTATAATGTTCATATTTATTTCTAGGCTCTTAGTTTTGTTTGGTCGGAACCTTTGCATATACTTTGAACCTCACACTGAATTGTCACATATCAGGCTTCATTTATTTGTCTAATGCAAAACATATGTCGCTAACGCCAAACAAAAGCGAAATAAAACACGCACAAAACTAATTCAGCATGCCATAGTGCTGTTGGAAAAATCCTAATTTGCATTCTCTTATTATGTATGACATTTCCATGCACACAAAGAGTATAAATATAAGTCTAGCTACAATGTTATCAATCAAAATTACACAAAAAATAAAAACAAGTAGTAGAGTAATTGAGTTTTGTGTTTTTTCTGGGATTGGAGAAAACAATTTCTTTGGTTTACCAGGAGGTTCAACCACTACCTACCCTTAAAATCTTTTTCCATATGGCCAGCAAATGTTTTTAATGTATCAGTTTCTTCTCACTACGTGTCTTGCGTCTTCTCTCCTTCTCTAACTATTAAACCAGACCATCAACACGCTTCGATCATTTTCTTCCATTAACCAACAAAACAAAGCCAAAGCTTGCTCTAACTATCTCTCTCTCCTCCTCATCTTAAACCTCTCTGGGTTTGTTCAAGGTGGTGGGCTTTAATCCCCAACTTTAGCAATCCCTTTTTCCTTGGCTATCTTCCACAAGTTTCACTTATTTATGGCCACATTGGTCTAGCCAGCAGACCCATCAGCTCTGTCGAACCTGATCTACTCTCATTTTCCAGTTCGAGTAGTAGAGATTTGATACAAGCTGTAAAAGGGGTAGTTGTTCGTAATGGGTGTGGTGATGAAGACGAAATCGGTATTTTTCTTGACAGGGCGATTCATCAATGACGCCTTGAGCTTTTTCGTGTTTTTGCTACTCGACTTCCTCGACTTCGTCTTGTGCTTTGTCTTCAAGATCATAGACTTCATAGTCGAGGCTGAGTGGAAAGCCTGCTACTGCTCCTCGGGAAGAGAAGCCATTACAAGCTCCGGTAAGATCCTCCTATCCGAGAAGGGTGAGTCGAAGATTGTGTGTCTCACCTCAAGCAAGCTCCAGCTGGAGGAGATCTCTGACACTTTATACACGCGTCCTTCATTGCTGTCTGAGGTTTCGAAGCTGACGGTGAATGAAATCAAAAAGCTGAAGGTGGAGAAAGGGTTTGTAGAGAAGCAACACCAATATTGTAAAACTGTGAGACATGTGGGTACAATGAGATCGAAGTTTACAGTGAATTCTACTATAGTTGAAATGCTGCAGGGTAAGATCAGAAGGGAGCCATCTCGTCCAGTTCATCGTTGGTCTGACTGTGACTGTAGTGTCTGCGCTTCCTGGACTTTTTCCAGCAAGGATACTCTCTTCGTCCGCTCACAAGGGCCTAAAGGTAATTTCACGATCTTCAAGATAGCCATAATCTCCTTTTCTTGTAAGAAAGTTTTCATGAACTTGTAGGTTCTAGTTCTGGACTCAACTGAGTTGGTTGTTCAACTGAATTCATTGAGTGCAGATCCGAGAACAGCAAAAGAAGACGTGTTGTTTATTCATGGATTCATTTCGTCTTCCTCATTTTGGACGGAGACATTGTTTCCCAACTTTTCAAACTCGGTCAAGTCGACCTACCGGCTATTCGCGGTTGACTTGCTGGGGTTCGGCCATAGCCCTAAACCAGCTGATTCACTTTATACCTTGAGAGAGCATTTGGACATGATTGAAAGATCAGTATTGGAGCCGCATAAGATCAAGTCATTCCATATAGTGGCTCACTCGTTAGGGTGCATTCTAGCCCTGGCCTTAGCCGTTAAACACCCTGGAGCAGTCAAGTCATTAACCCTTCTGGCACCGGTGAGTTTTTCTGTTACCAAATTGCCCTTCAAAGCATTAAAGTCAGTTAGGTCTCAACCATATTGTAGGTGTTATTGCACTGCACTTAAAAACAGAGTTAAGCGGATGGGTAAGCCGCCCTTACATGTGACAAGAAAACAACAAAAATGCTTATTTAGGGAATCAAACCAACATCAAGTTTCATTTTTTCTCTGAAGCCACTTTTTATTTGATTGTTGAACATGGGAATTTTAATGATGTTGACTTCTGAAATTATGGCAGCCATACTTCCCAGTGCCCAAAGGCGAGCAAGCGGCTCAATATGTGATGAAGCAGGTAGCCCCGAGACGAATATGGCCTCCTATATCTTTTGGAGCCTCCATCGCTTGTTATTACGAGCACATCAGTCGCTCAGTGTGTTTGCTTGTGTCCAAGAATCACCGGCTGTGGGAATTTCTCACCAAACTCATCACCAGAAATAGGTACTTCAAACTGCTTACTAACTTTAATCATCTCTTTTTCTTAAGTAAACGTGTGATATTAGTCAAACATATATAGAATGCGTCAACTTATGATTCTCATATATGTTGCTGGTCCTCTATATTTCACCAACATTTAAAAATTTTCCCATCAGAATTTGACTAAACACCAATATTATAGTAACTTAAGTACACTACAGAAAATTCAATTATGCCTTCTATTCGGAGAAAGATGAAACAAGTTTATGTACACATGGCTGTTTTCAAGAAGCTTAGATCAAACCCTTTTAGCGGTACAGTTCAAGTGACCACCGAACCAACAGTTATCAGATGAAAGCATTTACACAAGTCTCAATGAAAAAATTGACAGTAAAGAATTGGTCTCCTCGATCGATAAAGTGCGACAAGCAACCCTTTGGAAAGCATGCATGTGGTTGTACATGTACTATTTATTAAGTACTGATAAAACATGTTAGTGTGGGTTGATTGACTTAAATTTGATAATGATGTGTTGAGAAATGTTTTAGGAGAATCATTAAGTCTGATGCTTTACTGGCTTACTAAAAGAGAGTTAGATGTGTGTTTAAGTTGGATTTTATTGGACATCAAGTCATAACTTTTTCCACTGTAATTTCTTTTAAATTGGACAAAGACTCATATCTGAAAGTGTAAACATTAATTGACATTCTTAATAACTGAACCACATTTTTGGCATCTTGTGACGTTGTAACATTTCTATTTGCAGGATCAGAACCTTTCTAATAGAGGGCTTCTTCTGCCACACACACAACGCTGCCTGGCATACCCTCCACAACGTCATATTTGGCTCCGCAGCAAAATTAGATGGGTATTTGGATGCCGTGCGTGATTTGAAATGTGACGTTAATGTTATCCACGGTAGCAATGATGAACTTATACCAATCGAGTGCAGCCATCAGGTAAAGACGAAGATTCCCCGTGCAAGGGTTAAGGTTATTGACAAAAAGGATCATATCACAATTGTGGTTGGAAGACAAAAGGCTTTTGCAAGAGAGCTCGAGGAAATGTGGAGGAATGCAAGTGGGGGCGACAGGAAGGCCGGATGCTAACAACGTTTGCATCTGCTTCCTCTTGCTGTCTTGTCTGGCCGAGCTGATCAGTCAATATTGTTGTACGCCAAAAGGCGTATTCATAAATATATATGGGGGTACGTAAAGGGATAAATATGGTGCGTTTGTCGAATAGGTAGAGGGGGTTTTCTGTGGTCTCTTCTGAATTTTTTCTTCTTTGGCTGTCCAAGTCTCCACTCAACCCATGGTGAAATCTTGAAGTTACGCATCGTACGTATATAAATGGGCGTGGACATGTTTGGTGATAAATCTGGCTTGTTTGATGAGAATTGAACATTAAATGTAGCATTATTGAATATTCTATTTTCTTTTGAAAGATTATTATTTATTGTGGATTACATATACGCATTGAATTCTGCTACTAAGGGGAAAAACCCAAAAGGGGCCCTGAACTACCACCGCTTACCCAATTGCGGTCAGAACTACCACGATTTCCAAAAAGAGTGCGATGAAAAAAAAATTAAATTGATTTTCTAAAATAAAATTTACCATTATAATGCAAACCTAATATTATTATAAGACTTAAATGTGTATGCGAAAATTACGTCATTTGGTTATCAAAAGACGTCGTTTTCTTTATGTGCGTAAAATGATATAATTTATTTTGATAACCAAACGATGTAATTTTTGCACACAAATCTAAGTCTTGCAATAATATTAGGTTAGGAATGTAATGATAAATTTTATTTTAGAAAATCAATTTAATTTTTTTTTCATCGCACCCTTTTTGAAAATCATGATAGTTCTGATCGCAATTGGGTAAGCGGTGGTAGTTCAGGGTCCCTTTTGGGTTTTATCCCTGTAATCTATCTATGTACTCAAGTTTGGACTATCTTCACTTTTATTGCTCTTAGTGCCCTTAAAATGCGTACAGCCTACTAAGAGTGACACAATATCTCTTTTCTTTAATCAACAATGAAGTCTGCATATGGATGTTTGCACAAAATTAACATATCAAAGCAGCCATCTACCGTGACAAGTTAGTAGGCCATATATATATTCGAAGGTCGAAGCTTTGTTAATAATAGGAAAGGTTTGACAGCAATACAAAAACAATGTAAAGGGAGAGTGCGCGGCTGCTTGACCGTTCCGTATGAGCAATAAATTTGAGTCACGTTGATTTGGTTACGTGAGCAGTTGATGAGAAGGGGGTGGCCATTAATACATGTTAGAGAAACTAGGGCTTGCTGATCCAGTTTGATCTGTTTTTTCAGGCTATCATTCATTGGTGCCATCTCACGCTCATTAATATTTCATCTCAAAGTCTATATCACTGTATTCTCAACTTCCATTCTTTTTCTATGGTTGGGATATCATATACACTAAACTACTAATATGCGCTGCAACTTAATTAATTACTCTTTTATCCATTTCTCTGTGTTAAAAATTGAACTCTTGGTAGTCTAATAAACTATGAATCGTAGAATTTGATTTTAAATATATTTCAGTTTACCAATAAAACTGATGCATAAGAGAAAATTTTGAGGAAAAGCTCATAGAAAAATTGTATATTGTTGTTAACCAAAATCCTGCTGCATCTACTCACTATGCCAATGGACCATTAAATTGGTCAAGACTGGAAAGACGCGGAAGTAAGTCAGCTCGGCCATGACAAGCGCAAGTGGTACAACCTTAGCCAGCTGGGCATGTCTTCCGCACACTGATTCCATTTGTGTTGACGCGTAGAGTCATAATAACTCTAGAATGCGGTATCCATACAAATATATTCTGACTAGAGATTCAAAATGAATGGGGACAAGTGGTATATATTATTACTTCACTCTTCACATGGATATTTGCCTTAGTAAATAAGTTGAGCAGCCAGGGTGGTCCTTGATATAATTAGCTCTATAGTTTCATCAATCACACGGATCATGGGATGGAAATCAGTTAACTGCCAGTATATACGTCGCTTGCTAAAGGTGATAACTTTGTCAATAAGAAGGGACCTAACATTATTCTACTTAAATTTATAGTCGACTACATATCTGCGTGAGCTTTTTGCTGGATTCAGTACTTGAGCTAAAGAATCCCAAGCCTAATGTGCAGATCTTTTTGAATCCTGTGCAATGTAGAAGTCCATACACAACATCTTCAATCTCAATATAAGAAACTTGGAGTTATAGGCATACATCATGCATTGGCATATGACTTAAACTCAGAAGTGCTGGCATATGATTTTGATTTGCCTACATGATTAATTAACCTGTAAAGTGGTCAAAACATGCGCTGATGCCATTACTTTCTTAAAATTCGAGAATTTCTGCAGTAATATGAGATGTTTTCTACAGTAGGAGGGCTCCAGGGCTATTTTCAATTTCATAATTCGTAAGAGCATTAACAATCCATATTCAAACACTGATGTATCCATATTACAATATGGAAGTGTAATAAACCAATAGGAACCATGGGAGTACTTTACTTTGTTTTGGTAGTAAACATTGGTGAGTATAGTGCGCACAACATTTCTCTCTACAAGAATTTAAAAGAAATTAGGAACCATTGCAAGAAAAAAATTTAGGACTAATTTTGTTAAACAAACTTAATAGTTTCACTCATAAACTAATTAATATTACTATATATAAGAATTAGACTCGCACACTTAGTAGTACGTTGTTTTGTCATCAAATTAAATAATAATATTTTGTTCACATAAAAAATGGTGTCTTTTAACATTCAACTATTTCTAATTCTCAACAAATTTAATAAAATAAATTGCATTTAATAAATCAAACACAATAACTTTAAATGACATTCTCTATAATTAAGTCCAAACAAAATTACTTGAACCATTTTTTACAGTTCTAATAGAGTTCAGACTGTAACTAAAGAAGTGGTGTTACTTCAGAGTTACTCTATTTTTTTTTTAAATAAACAATGATTCAGTTAGACTACAACATGATTGCTTAAACTTAAAAATATATAAAGTAAGAAGTAAAACAAGGTTAACTATAATTCTTGGTCGACTTGTAAGTATAGATAGTGTCCAAACTCATTTATACATGTCTCTTTACTGTTATTAATATAAATAATTTCTATCAATTTGTTTTGATAGAGAAATTTTAATGTGGATGGGCAAATTAATCGATATGTATCACATAATTAGTTAAAAAGTTAATTTGATATATGACCAATACCGTTAAAAATATAATTACTTTGATTTTTAAAGTCGGTATAGGATGATGTGTCTACAAACATGCGGGCACAAATATTTTTCACAAATTAGATGAGTAAACTTGTTGCACACACTCGGATAACCATCTTTCCGCGCCTAAATGATTGACTCTTCACATGAAAAGAAGTAGCAAAACCTCATATTCTCTCAACCCTTTTTGAACTCTTTCTTTAACACTCCATTTAATTATATTTGACACACAGAGCTGATTTAGTATGAATATTGTAAGAAACTCATGCACTTCCAATACCTATTCACACAGTTATTTCAAGCAAACAGTTGCACTTAGAACAATGGAACCTTGCAAAGAAAATTTGTGTCCCTAAAGCCAGATCTAAATGAAGATTTCAGTGGATGTGGTTTACTCATTATCCGCCACCAAACTTGTTGACTAAACTGTTTCTCCACAAAATTGAAACAGCATTGCCCCCAAGGATAAGTATCAGTGCCACTCAAAAAAGGGAAGAAGAAGCTAAATTCCTGAATTCCGGGCTGGCTGTTGCCTAACCTGTGGACTTCCCTTAATATGCTAGTAAATGGATGGTGTTGAGAAAGTGTAGTTAGGCATGATATTTTTTTTGTTTGGCTCGCTCAGTGGAATTGTTTTTGTCCACACGCATGCTTCATTTCTATGTAGGTGATTGCCATGACCTAACAGCTAGCAATTATAGCGTTGTTAGGGCTACAAGAGATTGCCTTCAAAATCATGGACTTCCTAATTTATATATATCGATCTGATATGTTATGATGTCGATTGTTTTGTTTCAGTACTGTTACATACGGTTTTGTTCATCCATATATAAGTATATTTGTGTCAAAGACAAAACGTGGTACAGGGTCCACTGGCTGAAATAATTGATGATCAATCGCACAATATTGAACACTTAATAATTTAACTAATTTAATGAGCGATTTAAAGGAAGGAGGATAAAATTATAAATTCAATATTTTAAGAATTTTTTTATTACTAGCAATTTATTATTTTACAATTGACTTACACATACAAACTATACTAACGAACAGATCACGCAGATCACCACACAGAACAAAGACGGAACAACATCCACGTGAGGGTGAAGAAAAAAACAGCATCATGAAAGCTCATGCATAGGAGAAGAGGAAGAAAACACACCCGACACACCAAACCATCAAGTCTTAAATTCCTGACTTCGAAAACGGAAGACCAACATCCAAATCAGTGTATGCCACCACTTTTGTCACATGTTCAAAGATTGATAAATTGAGAGTTGGAAATTGAATCGGCAATGATTAATTAAATTTAAAATCAAAAGTAGTTTTTCATGTTTTTCAATCACACTAAATTCATTTAAATGAATATCCAGTTACTAAAATCACTAAAACAAGTATTCAGTTTGTTAAACAAAATAACTAATGCATTCAAAATGAATATGTTCAAAAATGAGAGATTTAATAATTATGTGCTTGAAATTGGGAGAATTGAGAATGATGATATATGCAACTAATATGTTCAAATAGTTGTTAAATAAAAACATGTAATATTGAAAGTGAAACTTTTCAGTGTCAGAAAGTGAATGTCAAGTTCATGAAAATGATAGTCAAGATCTCTTAAATAAATGTAGGTTCGTTCTAATAAAAGAATTGTTCAATTGAAAAAATGAACACATTCAAAGTTGGGAGATTTATTAATTTTATATTCAAAGTAAAAAAATATTGAGAATGATGTGTTATGTAAAGACGTCTGATAAGGGTAATTGCTCAATAAAAATACATAAATTCAATTAACTTAAATTCAAAATAATATCTGTCATTTTTAAATACAAAAGTGGAATAGGGTATATCTGAGAATTAGGCCAAACCGGATCACTCTCACTATTAACTATCTTAAGATCTAAAAATAAATTCAATGAATAAATGGAATGGACATAAAAGAATATGTTGTTGGATTTGTGTATTAGGACCAGCGGCGGTTCTATCATTTTTTGTATTATGGGGTACAAAAATTACATAATAAAAATTTGTAAATAAAACATATGATCTTTGAGTTCAAAATAACATTAGAATTCTTCAAAATGTTTGAGATTGGAAAATAAAACATACAGTCCTAAAAATTAATTCGTCGAGTTTTCATATTCTAAAAACGATATAATACACGTTCATCACTAACCTATAAAAAATGTCTTTTTCAATGAATGTAATCAAACTATCTTTCAAAAGTTGATCACTCATACTATTTCTTAACTTTCTATTCACAAAACTCATAAATGAAAGCACTATTTCCACAATTGATGCTATAACTCATAGAATCAATACTAGCTAGCTTTATGAGCAAGTACACTTCTCAATTTTTTTTTGTGTTTATTCGTTTCAACGAGCATGCAAGACGATAAGCCACAACAATTCTTCACTTGTTGAATTTTGATATCATTTCTCAAGTCATTTATATATATTTAAAAGTTGAAAATCAAGTTTTATAAGATCAACCTGAGTGATCTCATTGGGATAAATTTCAACAAGTCTAAGAATCTTCTGCTTGTCAGAAGTAGTAAAAGAGTTGGTGGAATTCAAGAATGCCATGCAAGTAAGCGACTCTATATTACCTCATCAAAATGATTATTAAGCTCTTTGAAGGTGTAAAATCAATAACACTCAAAGCTATCTCAACTCAAAAATTGTGTATGTCTTTTTATTTTTTTCAAGAATCACCTCATTCTTCCACGAGGAACACAGTAACCATCCATTTCATAAACTTCAATTATGTTTCAAGCAAAATGATCATCATGTTAAGAAATTCTTTCCAATCCATCATTCCTCAAATTCTGTAGTTGCTCATTTGTTAGCAAAATAAAAGTCAAGACGTTAATAACGTTTTGTTCTTTCTACTGCAAAACACTGCTCAATTGATCCATGTACCACAAAATGTAGAGCATCAAATGGGTCAGCGGACTACAAGCCACAACATACGAGTCCACCAGTTTACAACCATAGCAAAAATTGAAAGTTTGACATTTTCATCTTCTTTGTCAATTTTCGTTCATGTTCAAAGTTGCAAGTCATTCAAATTGACATACACTTTCTTTACGAACAAATCAAACGATCCAACATTCTTTTTTTTTTTACAAAAGGGGTGCTTTGCATTGATAAAGAATGTACAAATAAGAGAACGATCCAACATCCTTAAAAACTAACTCAGGATGTATTTCACCATACTCATTTTTATGCAAGATGCAAGTCAAAAATGACAGATAGAATGTTAAGTTTGGTGTAACATTGATCTAACATGGTGGCCTCCTATAATAACAAAAAAGTTTCACTGTGTCACTCAGGTATTTCCACAAACACCTTGATACAAGTTAAAAAACAGCAATACAAAAATAGTAATAAAAAAGCAATAAGGCAGCAGTTGAAAAAACCTTTTTGCCGGAAGAAAAGAGCAACACAATCATTTCCTCACAAGTCCTTGCATCGACAGTGACGGTTGAAACTGAGGAATTTCTTTGTTAAAGTTTCAAATTTGTCCGACCTTCTCCCTCACACTCTCCACCAAATTAAATTCCAGAATTCTGACCTTCTCCCTCACATTCACCATCAAATCTGTCTGTAGCTCGTAAGAATCCGTGCTCTGTCAAATTTTCTATATAAATTTTTTTTGAATTTCTCGGCTCTTATAGCTCCGACTCTAACTTTCACGGCTTCATCTATCGCGTCTACCGTTATGTTTTTATTTATTTTTTAATAATTTTATAGATTATGGGTTGGGTTATATTAAAATGATTTAGGTTGGAATTGAGTTATAAAAATAAAATTTAAAATTTAAGATATAAAATTCAAATTTATTCAAGATTATAAAAATAATTTTTTTTTCTTACTATGATTAGGTGTACTTTGGGCTGAATTGATTTTGGATTGAATTAGAGGATCAGTTGTCACAAATGCCAATCCCTCCACCACTGATTAGGACACGAATTGAGTCCGCCTGCGTAGCATGGTTGTAGAATTTTGGCTCATGGATAGGGCCCGTTCGCGATTATGGGGCGACAATCATTTTTAATAAATGGAGATTCATTTTGAGTTTGGTTTAGTCTAGTAATAGTGTATTTTGAATTGAAACTATTTAATTTTGTCTTTTTAGATATTTATTCCTAATAAATATATTTACACTAAATATTACACTTTAAAAAAGTGTATCTCATAAATTATCATACACAAATCTCTCAAATAAATGCAAAATTTGGTGAATCTCATGATTTAACATATTTATTTTGCATTAATTCTGCAAAATGATGGATGTGAAAGACACGTCACACCGCTTTAGGTGGTGTGTTGTTTCTATTATAATCGTGCACGACACAATACATGCTACAAGATCCACAATTACATGAGTTATTCTTGGCAAGGGATAACGATCTAATTATACATGATTATCTCCTAATACCCGCCCGTAGTCGCAGCGAAAGGATTCCTAACATATAGGCTGGACCGAAATTCAGTAAAAAGCGGAGTAGGAAGCCCCTTCATCATGACATTCCTGAACTGATTTGATGAAGGGATGTGTAGGATACAAACCTCATCAAGAGACACCTTTTCACAGAAGAAGTGGATGTCAATCTCTATATGCTTTGTGGTCTGGTGAAGAACAGTATTATATGACATGTAGACAACGCTAACATTATCGCAGTAGCCCATAGTGACAGAAGCAAACGGAACATGTAGTTCGTGAAGGAGCTTGCGTAGCCCACAACATTCGATGACAACATGGGCAACGACACAATACTCAGCTTCAGCACTGGAGCGAGAGACTGTGTCCTATCATTTGATGATCAAGAGATGAGGTTGTCGTTGAGGTAGGCGCAGTAGCCAGAAGTGGAACGTCTGGAATTTGGACAACTTACCTAATCAGCGTCAGAGTACGCTGTGAGTGACGATACGGAAGACGAGCTGATATGAAGGCCGGAGTCGAGCGTTCCTTTGACATATCTTAAGATATGCTTGACCAGTGCTAGATAAGACTCCCGAGGATCATGCATGTTGTACAGCCTAAGCCAGGTTGGGTCGTGTTAGTGGCAGGTATTGGAGGGCGCCGGCAATACTTCTATACTCTGAGGAATTTGTGAGGATAATTTCATCGACATAAAGCAAAAGGTATGTTGTATGATCTCTGTCCCAAAGGACCAAGAGTGAAGTGCCCGAAGCCGAAGCGATGAAGCTCAGCAACGTGTAGCTGGTGACACGCTGGTACTAGGTCCGTGGAGCTTGTTTGAGGCCATACAAGGACTTCTTTAATAAACATACGACATGTGAGGCGGCTGGACAACAAACCCAGAGGGTTGCAAACAATAGACTGTCTATTTAAGATTGCCATATAGGAAGGGGTTCTTGACATCAAGTTGATGGATCGGCCATGAGCGAGAGGTTGCAATGCCTAGGACGACACGAATAGTAGATAGTTTCACTACTAGACTGAAAGTTTCGTCATAGTCAATGCCATATTGCTGAGAATAGCTGCGTATAACCCAACAGGCTCTACGGCAGATAAGTGAGTTGTTGGAATGGAATTTGAGTTTATAGATCCACTTGCTTGTAACCACGATAGCACCAGTCGGGCGCTGCACGAGGACCCAGGTGTCATTATCGATGAGAGCCTTATACTCATCCTCCATTGCTGTCCGCCAATTTGGAACAGCGAGGGCGCTCTCTGGTAGTTGCCTGGAAGAGGGTCACTATCACATTATTAATTTAATACGGCGTTTTATTTACTGACCTTATATGGAGCTTAATGTCATTTTATATATGTAATCCTAACCAGTTACGGGTTACTCCCTTGGGTATATATAGAAGATGTCCACACATCACCATGCGAATAATCACAATGTTCATTTATATGAATTGAACATTGATTTTTGTACCTATGATAGATCTTGAATTTTTAATAAATCATGTATTCACTATTAAGTATTCGATATCCAGCTTAAATTTCGTATATTGGTAATTTCATAGCTCTTTATAAGCATATTTTCATAAATCATCATCCTCAAATCTTTCAATTTTTTTCAAGATTACTCAACTCAGCTATCTCTCTCATTTCAAACCCAATATCGGTAATTTTCTGAACATTGAACATGTTCATTTTGAATGGATTCAATGTTAAGTTGAATTCATTTTTGCTAACTACATTAATTTTAAGTAATTGGATATTTATTTCTAAACACAGAAAATCATTTTTCATTTAAATATTTTAATGCGAAAAAATTATTTTTTATTGTCAGTCACAATAAATCATTTTCATTTTTGGTTTAAGCATTTAAGTAGAAAATATAAGAAATAAATGTTAATGAATTATCCTCATCCTTCTTCCTCTAAAAAAACAACCATCACTATAGTGAACCAATTCGAGTGAATGTTAATTGCGGCTGAAAATTTTGAGTTTCTGATAAAATTGTGTGAAGAACAACAGTGAATAAAAAAATCTAAAAACAATAAGTCTCAGATTGGTTTAGAAAAAATACAAGTGAAAGGAAAATGTTATGAAAAATTGAGAGAATTTTATTTTTAATCTAAGAAATGTTTGTAAAAAAATTAAAAACGACTTAATTAAATTAAAGAACATTTTGATATATACTTCGTTTGAATTTTTTCATTCTAAACTAAACAAAGCCTATAAAAACCACTAATTATAAAGTACGAATACCTAGTAATGATTTTCACGAGAATATCATCAAAACCTTTGTTATTGCACATACAAACACCAAAAAACAATTCTGTCAACAATTTTAATCTTTCATCTCTTTCTATTTTTCGTGTGCATGATACGAGGGAATTTTTCACCATAGTGGTGATCGAGTGGTTAGGTGATGGTCTGTCATTCCGAAATCTTGAGTTCAAGTTTCACGATGATTTGATAGGTGAATATTTTCTTTATATTTATCCTATCGATTGTAAAAAAAATAAAAATAAATTATTGCATAGAGATTAAGAAGTGGAGGCGTCGCTTAAATATATATTTTAAAAGCTTTAATATGTTTTGGTGTCTACTGCACCTGGCCCAACAATTTGGTTGAGGAAAAATATTATACGCAAAGAAAAATTTGATAGAAAGTGCAATTCAATATGAATTTCATTTTATTTTTCTTTGTTGGGTTTAGAATAGAAAATTTAAAGAAAAGTTTCAAAACTACTTTTAATTTACCTAACTTTCCACATAATTTTCTTTCCCTCATATTTCCATCTAAACTAAACATTGAATTTTATAATTCCTCCAAATTTTTCTTTATACAGAACTTTCCCTAAACCAAATACACCCTTAGGTTCTGTTTGATGTAAAGAAAGCAAATGAGAAAGGAAAGAATGAGTGTTTGTTAGCATAAAATAAAATTTCCAAGAATTTCTTCTTACTTGATTAGAACATCAAAAATACTAATAATGGTTGATTAGTTCGTAGCTCTGAATTGTTGCGTATCTCTGTTAATGGGTCCAGTTTAGAGCAATGAAAAAGTCCATCAATTTTCAATAGAGCCCGTTATGTCCAAAAAAGTCTATCAAACAGAAAGAACTTGAAGGCAAAGAAATGAATTGATTTGGAAACTAATCACATTTGTATCTATTTCAAAGTGTTACTATTTTTATCCTTCAAGCTATTTTACCTTAAACTTTTACTCAATGTTTAGTTTATAGATAAAAAAGAAAACATAACAAGAGGAATGAATTTTTAAATGCAACAGACGAAGAACTCTTAGTGTGTGCTTCAGCTAATTTCTTGGTTACTTCAGATACCGAGGTGATGGTTTCGATATATAAGGAGGTGTGTTGCAATCCGAGGAAGGTGCGTGAGCTACTTGATTTGATGGCACCTCGCAAGTGCGTTGAGACCAAAAATTAACACTTCCTACAGAAAAGTTAGTTTTCGTGTCACCCTGCATTTCCTTTTCAGTATTACAAGCAAAATGAATCAAGTGAGTGATAGAATTATATTCCTTTTAATTTAGAATTTCTTGAATTTCATGGTTCAAACCACCCATAAATTTAGTCATAACAGCCTCCTCATCTTCTACTAACCCACAATGCAACGTACCTATTTGCAACTGTTAATAATGCTCCTGTATAAATTATAGTACTTTTGCCAAACTGTTGTATTTTTTTTAACATATCACGTGCTTAATATGAAGGAACAAATCTAGCACTCGTGTTATTCTTTTTAATGCATCCCAAGTTTCTGGTGTAGTAATAAGATTCTTACGACAATACATACTCCACCAAACAGATTTAAAATTAGTAAATTCACTAGTAGCAGCCCTAAACCTTTTATTTTCTTGAAAATCAATGCATACAAATTTTCGATCAACAGCTAATTCTCATGCATGTAAGATAAACATCAGGGTCATAATTACCATTAAAATATGATATATTGAATTTAATCCTTTCTAATAAATCATCATTGTCATGTACCTCTCATTTTGGTGGTTGATAACACCTTTTGATGCAGTTGTGAAAATGCTCTCGATCATCAATTGTGCGCAAAATATCCATTGTTAGCATTGCGTGTTTGCTGCTTTATGCCTCTTCTCTTCAAGGGAGCATGACTCATCTCCTCAAGTCGGTTGAAATTGCAATAAGAGAGTAGTTAATTTTCCAATGGAGGTATCTGAGGATGTAAATTTTCTGATTATATCCACCTGAACGGCTATCAATTGACCTAGTTGTTCGCTAGTCAGAGCAAAAAATAGTGTTGGGCCATTCTTTGAAGATCCTGCCATTGTTATTGGAAAAGTAAGAAAAGTCACAAGAAATATGTCCTTATGTGCTAAATGAATGGGGTTCTCTCTAAAAAAAATTGTTCACTCAATAAAGTGATTTCTGAAAAGTACGGTTCTTTCAAAAATGCGTTTTCTCAAGCCTCTCACTCTGAACTTCTTCAAACAAATATCAAACTTTGCAAATGGTAATGGTTGCCAACAAGTTAAAAGAAACTTCTGAAAATAGATGTATCGATGCCACTCACAAATACCTTTAAGTTGTAGCCGAATATATAGTGCAGCTATAGGGGTAATAGCTAAGTTGAATAGAAAGAGATAAAAGTTGGAACCACATTAGCTAAAAGAAAATTAAATAACGCCTAACGACGGAACTATGCTGGCCTAAGGCTGTTAATACTTGCTAGAGATGCGAACCTATATGCAACGTCATCGCGCACTTGAGAGCAACCTATCACAAATAATGTCTGCAGCTAAAGCTTCTACAATTGTTTTTCTTTTCTTTATTTTCTTTCTTTTTGTAGACACCGATTTTTCAGTGATTTTTTTTTCGCTGACTTAGTTTCTTTTTTTGTAGAAGTTCAAAAGTAATTATGTTATAATTAACCTAAAATAGGCAATAGTTCACTACAAAAATTTGAAATCCATAACTTTATAACAAAAAATAAAATTCTAAATGTGCTAAGAAGTTGAAACTTTAAATAATCAGAAACCTAGACCAGCAACTAGACACAATGATGCAGCAGAAAATTCAAAAATCTCATACTAAGTAGAAACTAGAAATAAGGCTCAATCAAAGTGGTATGTAGGTTTAGGAAGAATTTTTTTTGGACTGTGGGTAACAATAAAAGAAGGGAGTAATAAAAAAATGAAATATCTAACTAAAATCTGAAATTGAAGAACAAATTTTTTTTCTTGGTTTTTGGGAAGCAGGTGGGAGGAGAAAAAATGAAGTAAAATTTAGAAATCTCTCATCGAGAAATCCAGCTTTGATACCATTTGATAGTGTGGTCCCGATCTTTCGATGAGATAGATTTTTGATTTGGATGGAAATCGGCGATTCAACTACAACTGTTCAAAACGTTGCGCCTTAACAATTGTTACACCTACTCCAGAAGCATTATTGATCTTACATAAGCATGATAAACTTGACCATAAAAGTCATTATACTTATAAGCAATCAAAGAACAAGATGAATAAGAAACTGAATATGCAAATCTGAAATGAAGAATAAATATGAAGAAAATTGTAGTTGGGATTCTGAAGACAAGTAAACGGGCGATCTAGTCGACATATACACAAATACTAAAAAAAGCAGCTAATAAATAGGTCTGCAACTATCTGTTTATAAGGTAGGAACCTAGATCTTCTCCTAAACTAATTAGAATTTCTAATGTCGATAACACTAGAATTTATTTTAAAAAACTCAGGCCAGAAGCCCAAATCATAGTCTTATTCCCAAAACAATTAGAATTTCTGAATAGCTCGAATGGAAAAGACTAAGAATTTTTGGCTGGATCTGTTTTAAAGATGACATCAAGATCTTTTCATCCTCTACTTATGGGCCTTCATCAACATTAAGAATTGGAAATTATGATAGTTTGAAATTTAATGCAGCTTGCATGTTGTCCTAATCTGAATAAATCTTGTGGACAGGCGTGATACAGCCCTGCAGGTCCCTTGAGATGATGTCCTCATCACATATTCTCTTGAAGGCATGGCTTTGTAATAAAAAATATCTCGACCCAATGATCAATAAAAAACATAGAGAATTAAACTTTTCAAAGAAACTTCAAAAAAATGAAGAAGAAAAAAGATAAAAATAAAGCCATGTTTGATAGATTTGTGGGAAAAGCTTGTATTTTTGTAAAATATAAAGTTTAAACTATCAAGCTCCTCTTAATATAAACTTGTGTCCTAAGCCACCGGCTGATATTCCACTAACAACGTGGACCAAAATCACAGTTTAGGTATCAACATATTTCTGGTTTGTTGAAGGGTGGACAATGTTTATGCATAATTAGTAAGGTATTTTTTTTCCTTACTCATATATTTGATATTGCTGTTATTGATTAGTCATGAAAAGAGTGGAGCCATGTAAACGCGGGTGTGTACTATAAGCTAAATAAGGTTTATGTTAACGATTTTGCCTTTATCATGAATATTTGTTAGACACATGTATGGGAGTTAAACTATAGGGATGAGATACTGAATGAACAACAAGGTGTGAGGATATAACAAACTGAACTCCACGGGATAGGAATGGAATAAATCTGATACACTGTGAGTTTTATTGCTTGCTCGAAGACAATCAAGGGTTAGTGTGGGGGGTATTTGATGAGATCAAATTATTTGGTCCATTATATATTTAACTCACCTAATTCTTAAATGTTCTTGAGTATTATTTAATGATCTCAGCCAACATTGGTATTTACAGCTTATTTTAAGTCTTAAAACATAAACGTGCTAAAAGAGGTATTAAGAGCAAATCACGGACATCATAAGATCAAAGGATTGAAGAGTAAATTTGACCAAGCACAAAACCCGCGCGTTTTAGACTGTAGCCATGCACGCGGGTGACGTGGCAAGGACAGACATGTCTCAATAGATGGAAAGAGTCACAGAGTTCACGCAGCACTTACAGCAAGTAAGAGCTGCGCACATGGAAAGGCACGCATATGCGCGTGACACACGCCTATTTTTAAATTCGAGTCGGTTCTGACTATCCAATTTTTGAGAGCCATATCATCCACGTCTGAAGTTCAATTTTGACGATTCAAATTATTACAGAAAGAGAAGAAACTTATACATAACTTTCTAAAATAAATTGTGATCTAATTCTCGATGGATATTTGCTAGCATGATAATCAATGTCTGTAGGTTAATTTGTTTTTTAAAAATCAATTTCAAATCCAAGTCTATCTTTTATCAGTAGATGAGTCTGAATTTACATCAGAGAACTTAAGCAACTCATAATTATTACTTGTTGGTGAGTTGGGCACACCTTACTCTATATAAGGAGGTCTTTACCTAACCATTCAGTGTGCGGTCTGAAGGTGGCTACACATTACGACTAAAGCAACATCGTTCCGACCAGAGAGTCAGCCACACCAATGGAGAACATGAAGGTACATCGTTTACTTGTTGGTAAATTGGGCACACCTTACACTATATAAGGAGGTCTCTACCGCACCATTTAGTGAGTTGTCCTTAACAAAATGATGTTATGTTAAATATCAACCTTCATTTTTCAAATTAATCTAAGAACAGCTCACAATTTATAGCCTAGAGCGTAAAGGTCACAACTTCTCTTTTTAGTTGTTGATTCTCTACTAAAGCGGATAAAAAGATTCATCATCTATCACTTTTTCAAAGAACACTAGAAATCTCAGACTTCTTATATTCCAAAGATAACATTTTTTTTCCTTCTGTTTCTAAGGCACCGAATCCGTGGATAAGAAGTCAATCACGTTTTTCATTTTTGCTTTTTAACAATATAGGCTTTGTTATATAACAACCTTGGTACATACCTTTTTTGTGTCTGTTTATTTCCATTACACGACAATCTACACCATAGATATTGTCCGACGGTTTGATATATGTCGTTGTCGGTGTGATCAATGCCTATATTTAATAAGCACATTAGAAAGTAGTGTGTTTCTAAAAACCATAACATCGGCAAGCGCTTTCATATTTGAGTCTTTTAGAAGGCGCTTGGGATGACTACACATCAATTTATTTTAAAACTTTCTAAGAATACATTTTAAACTTTGCACTTTTTATGGGCAAACAAAAATGACACTTTGAAAACGCATTAAAGTATGTATAAAAAACATTTGTAAAAACTTTAACACACTAATCACTTAATCCAAGGCAAGTGAGGAATGAGTTTTTTTATTATTAGTAAAGAACCAATTAACTTGGTCCATGACATTATAAGAGAAATATAGATATCCGATACAAGGATGCTCTTATATATAAGCTATAAAAAACTTCTCCCGAAAATGAGTTACATACTTCCAGAAAAATTTGAACTCAACACATTTATTTGAGAACGTGTCCTGTACGTATGGGAAGCCCTAGACATACAAGTTTGATCAATTTTGATTTCGATGTAGGCACTGACATTCTTTCGCCGGAAGATTATCCTTGGTCAAGACAACTCTCAGCTCTCTTCCGATCTTTTATATGTCCATTTTTAAGATGCCAATCTCAGTCTGTCACCAATTGAAAAAATTCAGAGGCAGTTTCTATGGGGCAGTGTCGCTAATAAGAGGAAGATTCATTCGATCTCTTGGAACAAAATTTGCCTAAGAAGAGAAGCGGGTGGTTTAGGTGTTGGGGACTTGTATGTAAGAAATCAAGCATTATTAGCAAAATGGCAATGGCGTTTCGGTATGGAAGACCAAGCTCTTTGGAAGAAAGTGATTTCAACAAAATACGGGTATGAGCAAAATGCCATTCGCATTCCTTTCAATCCTAGATTGTGCTCCTCTCCTATGTGGAAATCTTTTTGTCAGTTGCCAGGTACCCTTCATGATTTCATCAACTCGCGTTCTCAAATTCTAATAGGGAATGGCTTGAGAACTAGCTTCTGGGATGACGTTTGGGTGGGTGCTTGTCCTTTGAAGATTTCATTTCCTAGAATCTTCGCGGTCGCAGCTCAAAAGTCAGGTTATGTCTCTTGCTTTGGTAGTTGGTCAGGGAGCAATTGGTTATGGAATATTGCTCTAAGGAGACCGTTATTCGATTGGGAATTGTCTGTCTGGGGCGATTTCTTGACAGCTATTCAAAGCTGTCCCCTCAAGTTTAATCGTCAGGATCGATTTATATGGAAGCCTGATCCAAGGGGTAAGTACTCTGTTAAATCTTTTTGTGAACAAATGGAGTTTTGTAAAGCGCCCGATCCCTCTTTCCTGGGCAAGGTGTGGAAAAATTCAGCTCCTCCAAGAGTAGAAACTTTCATTTGGCTTGCTCTTCAAGAGAGGATTCCAGTTAAATCATTCCTTGCTGCTAGAAATAGTCTCCCTCAAGGCGTCTCGGATCTATGCCCAATATGCAATTTGGTTGTCGAATCCAACTCCCATATGATGTTACATTGCACTTCGGCTTGGCATGTCTGGAGTGATTTATTCAAAAGATGGGGAGTGCTCGGGCCTCTTCCCTTATCCTTATATTCACTTTATATATGTTGGGATGATCTAATTGATCAAAATAGCTCAATCGAGATATGGAGGATGTTATTCTTTGCTACTGCATGGACTCTTTGGAAATGTAGAAATGAAGTTATCTTTAAAAATAAAGCCTTCACATCTCAGTGTATATTGGATATCATCTTCCACAGATTGGCCTTATGGGCCAAAGCAAAATGGCCAAACATTGGCTACTCATCGATCGATTTCAGCATTGCTCCAAATCAGATAGTAGTTCCAAAACAAGGTAAATCTTTGCGAATACATATAGTTTGGTCTCCTCCTCTAGGCAATGTGCTAAAATTTAATGTTGATGGAGCTGCTATTGGCAAGCCAGGCCCTGCGGGCATAGGTGGAACCCTTCGAAATAGCTTTAGTGTTGTTCTTGCTATGTTTTCATGCTCTATTGGTATAGCAGATTCAAATGTTGCTGAACTTAAAGCTATTGTGAAAGCTCTTCAAATGATTCATGAGTCTTCTTGGATAAGAGATGGAGTAATTATTGAAAGTGATTCTAAGGTGGTCCTCTCTTGGATTTCTTCTGATACCTCTCAAAGGCCATGGAGTTTGGTAAAGGACTTTGACATTATTGATGACATTTGCTCTTCCATTGATAACATATCCTTCACCCACACTTATAGAGAAGCTAATGGTCTTGCCGATGCTCTTGCAAAAGGGGGTGTGAATCGATTACAAGAGTTTGTGGCTTGGTTAACATAATTGCATTGTCTTAGGCAGGCTTGCCTCAGCGTGTGTGGAGTAGGGTTCTTCTGCCGCTTGGTGCTGCTCAGTTTTTTTCATTCCTTCAGTTTTTTGGTTTTTGTTGGGCAGCGCTCTGTTTTGTGATTGGTTCCTGTTGTTTTCTGCTTAGCGCTTCTCAGGTCCTTTGTTTTTCTCTATTTTCAGTGTTGTATCTATCGGTTGGTGCTTTGTATTTGAAATCTTTTTTATCTTTATGAATCTCTCGCTTATCAAAAAAAAAAAATATCTTCATTCAAAAACTTTTCAAACTACTTTTAGAATCAAATTAAATACTTAAAAATTCAATTTCCTTAACATTATTCTAATAAAATACAATCGCCTGATAAAAGCAACATAACACAACCTTAATTAACCAACAAATAAAATGTCTAACGATAGGAATGAAGAAAAATATGATGGAACCACAATAATGACAAAAATATTACTCGTCACTGCAATTACTCAATGTGAACCCATTTTCCTCTAGACGGAATTCCGTCATTCACCACAAACAATATATAATACCCCGGGGGAGCCAATGCTGCGTTCACGGGAGTCTCACCTTCCACGATCAAGTTGCCGGGAGTAACCTGGTGAATTCCGGTGAATGGTAAAGCTAGAACTCTCTGGTGCATTGAAAGAGAATGTGTGGTAAAGGAGGGTGCTACCATTGTCAAGTTAATGTTATTTCCAGCCTCTTGCGTGGAACCTAACTGAAAATGTACTGAGATCTTGGAGTTGTATACAAGCTTCATCTCAGGTTCTATCGCCGTGATTTTGGGCCGGGGTTTTCCTGAGGTGAGGTAGGGCGGGTAGAAGGCTTCAAGGCTGAGTTCAGTTGGAAAGAGTGTTGAGAAGTTGTACCTGTTCATAATAATGCACATTAACATTTAGTATACAGACATCTGTTATTACTGGTCTCAAAGGTGGCCTAGTGCTAGTACTGTTATGGCTGGACACAAGAGTATAGGACTTGATACGCTGTAACGTGCAACCTTTGTTTCGTGCAAAATGCCTCCATGAAATTCAGCCTCACAATTGCTGCCGGTACAGTTTTTACCCACGGTCGTGCAATAATAATGATAATAATGCTGGCAGTTGCACAAATTGATAGATCCCATTTACCATCATGAATCTCAATAAAAAAAAAATCATGACTTCAGCAAACACCACCTCTACAAAGGTACTCATAGTGAATGTTAATAATCTTGCACCTACCTGGACGTCCAGCTTTATGGTTCCCAATGGCACATTAGCAGTTGTTATAGGGTAGTAGAATCAACAAATTGTGTTCAAGGATTAAACTAATGCATCCCCAAAAATTACTTTTTCTAATGAGAAACATCTACACACATGTTCATGAGCTTTTTGTTCATCGGATTTAACGTGAGAGACAACCTTACACTATATAATACAGTGTAAAGAGAAGGTGAGGAGAGTCCACATGGTGGATCTGCAACACTGACTCTAGGTTGTTGCTAAACAGTGATGGTAATAACCACAGAATTAATTTCAATATCTGCATCAGTCAACTGAACTCTGAAATGTACTGCATGAAAAGATAACAATTACTATACCTGCTGTTAGGGTTACTGCCGCCCACCAAAACCCGCCCGTCCGACAGCAAATGTGCGGATGAGTGGTACAGCCTCGGAATCTCCGACCCGGCCAAAACCTCAAACCTTTCCTCTCCATCTCCTGCATTCACCTTATACATCACTGGACTTGTAACCGGGCTCCTCGCGTTGTCCCATCCCGCAGCACCCCTAGCTGCGCCATTTACAATCAAGACGTCTCCTGTTGGAAGGAGGATCATATCCCCCATGATCCTCCTCATCGGCATTTCCTCAATCTTCCACTCGGGAGTTTGGTCAGTGAAGGCCAATCTGCCGCAGAATTTCGAGGCTGGGACGAAATGCCTCGTCTTAGCCATCGCTTTCTGAAAAGCACTCGGGTCAGTCCCACCGCAGATCAATACCTCCGCTTTTACGCTTCGGCTTTGGCCCGAGAGTTTAAGCGGTAGGAGAACTGAGGATCCAGTGCTGGGATAATTATGCGAAAACCCACCAGGGAAAACCGGGTATTTTCTCAAGACTTTGTTCTTGATATAATCTAGTAAGATAGCGCGGTCGTTGGCGAAAATGAACAGGTTTCCATCCGGACCCAGGTGCACAAATGGGTACAGATTGTTGTTTTCCGAAAGTGATGTCATTGTCTCTTTAAGAAACGGAAGCTGCCGAACAGCGAAGTCCTCCGCTCCACGTCTCGGAATAAACTCGTAAGAAAACTGAGAAAGCCCGCCTACAACAATCGCTCTACCATCTGGTAAAACCTGGTTGGTCGCGTACCACCTTGGCTTTAGCAGCCCGTTGCGGTCCTCCTTCCAGTCGCAACCCTGGCAAGGTTTCAAGTACCTGACCACTCTGTCTCCAAGCACAAATCCTCCCGTCTGAACAAGAACCCCGTCAGGCGACAATGCCCCTGACGAGCACCATGTATCACTCAAGATTGTGAGAGGTCGCACCTTTCGTGTCAGCGGGTCGAATTCTACAGAATGAGCTGTGCATTCTGGGACTATTGAAGGACATTGTGGCAAAGAAATATTTGATGCACCGTTGGTCCAGTCGAACGCTATGATTTTTTCGGTGGGGAGTAAGGCAATGTGCATTGCCGAAATTCCTAAGTTTCGCTTCAAATACTTCCATCTTCCTTGATAAGGCTGCGACCGCCGGGAGGACAATGATGGTGCAAATGTGGAGCAAATCAGGAGGATTAGGAGCTGTTTGAAGCTGGTTCTGTGCTCCATGTCAGAAGATTTAATTGTTTAGTGAAATATGGAGAAGTGAGTAAAAGTGGAGAATGAGCTTCGTCTCATAATATGGTCGGATAGTCATTCTTAAGATGGGTGGAAATGGACTGGTCAGGATCATTTGCCATCTGTCAGACTGGTCGGTCAGTGACAATCACTCTTCCATGCTCCGGGAGTACCTACTTTCTCACGGGACGTCGTTTTGCTTTAATTTCAAACGGCATCGTTTTAGTTTAAATTGCTTCAATCAGTACCGTTTTAATTTTGTACAAAACGGTGTCATTTTATTCTTTTTTTTATAAATTATATATTCATCGGAAATACCTCGTTCTTTATCAGAATTCATTATATATTCACCAGAATTGTTTAGATATTCATCAGAAATGTTTATGAACTTATCAGTTTATTTTATGATTATGTATTCACTAGTTTTACTTTCATATTCATCAGAAATGCATCGATATTCATCAGAAATGCTTGTCGCGCCTTTCTCAGTACCGCGCTCGCGGAGTTTCGGTTTCTTCCTAATATAAGATTGCTTTTACTAAAAAAAACACCAACATGACCTTTGATTTTTAGAAAATAAAACTACGTCGTTCTAATACTTGGAGCAACAAATCATGATCCAATCACTTAAGGGGTGGAGTGTTTTGTAAATTTACTTCATTTTTTCTAATGAAGTTAGAAAAATTATCATACAAAATTTTGACTATATAAAAAATAAAATTACAATTAAAGTCCTAATTAACCTAACAGAGTTATATAATTTTCATTAGTACACAAAGTTACATCATTTATTTCTCCCACAAACACGGTTTTCAATTCTTCTACATAATTCAAATTTGTTAAACATCCTGTTCGACCAATTTTTATTTAGATATTATTTCCAGATCCTAAATTGAACCAGCTCAAGATCTATTCCATTTGAGTTAACACACCAGCTAGGGTTTGTGACAAATCGAGGTTCAGCCGTGCGTCTAGACAACCACATTCCATTGCTCTCTGCTTCTTCTCCTCGATCGGTCGTCTCATCTGCCACTGCAACTCCTCCATTTTCCGCTCCTCCTAAGTCACCCGCATCCCTTTTAATTATCAACATTTGAATCTAAACAACATAATTAGTTTTGACATAGTCGATTTTTATATTCTCCAAAAATCAACATCGGTACTAACTTCACCTTCAGATTAAAATGAAGATAAATATTTTATGCATTCTACACATCTTATAAAGGAGTACATGTTTTCTTGTCATTCATTATTTTAATTACATCTTATAAAGATTTAATGCTTTCAATAATGAATGACAATCCGATATAAGCATTTTTTCATGAAATTTCGGACCGTTTCATAATTTATTGTATTCTCACACAGACTCAGAAATCAAAATTTAGTACAAATCAATTAATCGTTGAAAAATAATATATATTTGTTACTACGCTGAAAGATATTATATATCGTAGATACTAATTACCATACGTTTGACACTTCACCATTTAAAACGCTAGCTTTCACCAGACTTTCCGAACATAATATGTAATCATTACAAAATGGGCTAAAAGATATGCACTTTTAGTAGTGCATATGCTGATGTTGGCTGAAAAATGGTCGGAATGGAAATTTCCGACCTATATCCTTATTGAAACACAATATCCTAATTGAAACACGAGCTTCTGAAAGGCTTCACATCACTACCAATTTGTGAGGTCTAGAGCTTTTGAAAAACTTCCTTATCACATGCGATTCATCAGATTCAATCAACATTATGAACCCGACAGACCAGACACATTTATTTAACCTTCTCATACACCCACAAAATACAAATGTCCTGACTACCGTAATTGCGCAGAAAACATCCCCTCAAAAAACTTGTACCATTGTGAGATTAAAGAGACTTGACTCCCCCAAAACCTTGCTGCACACAATCCGTGGCTCACTTATTTTTCAAGGGCAAATTGGAGAAGATGATTGAAGACGAAATCTGTCAATTGATGGTTGCATGCCTGCATGGCCCATATACAATGAACGGTCATAAAGCGAAAAGACATGAATTATGTTGCTCACTCTAGCTACTTGGTTTTTTTTTGGATAGAAGTGAGGCGTAGGCTAGGATTGAGTGTGAACCCTCTTGCTGCCAAGCTGGTCTTTTCGACACCTCCTTTCTCAATAAGCTCGATTTCTATTTCAGTCCAGATACTTGCGGTACAACGCATTCGGTTCTTATTGCTTGCTCTCTGAACATCACTTTCTAAGAAACATGACGCCTAGCAGCTACAGGGTGTATTATAAATTTTAATCGTATGTAGAGAGAAGTAGTATTTAGATTAATAAAGGTGTGACCAGTTCCCACGGGATAGCGACCACAAAATACATGAGAATAAACTTTTATGATCAAAATCAATCAAGGGTTGATATTTTTTATCAGCTTCAAAATCACATTCCAACAAATATTTTATTTTGATAATTTTTATAAAATCATCGTTTTTGTATTGCATAATTTGTAATAGAACTCTCATAATAGTGAGAGATGAGTTCATTACCGTATAAAAAAGTATTCATCAAAATTATTATTAACTATTCATCATAATATTTATCTAAATAATAAAAGCAATTCACTGATATCACACTCTAAGGCTGTGTTTGGTTTAGGGAAAATTGTAGGGAAAAAAAACTTTGATGGAAAGTGAAATCCATTTTGGATTTCATCTTATTTTCCTTTGTTTGTTTTAGAATGAAAAATTTAAAGGAAAGTTTCAAAACTCTTTTTAATTTACATTACATTAACTTTCCTTCTAACTTTCTACATAATTTTGTTTCCCTCATATTTTCCATCTAAACCAAACATTAGATTTTACCAATTTTCCTCCACATTTTCCTTTCCACTAAACTTTCTCTAAACCAAACACAGCCTAAGAGAACCATAAAATATCATAAAATGATATCCATTACCCCTATTATTTACGTACCACAAATCATTCTTTTCTACGTCATTTTTAAGTTACAAATATCATCATTTGCGGGGAGGAATGAATTATACTTGTTAATTGAAAGCATAGTAGAAAAATGATGTTAGCAGAAGCTTATGATGTGAAAGTTCTATTAAAAGCTAATATTTTATGTTTAAAACTGATGGGATACACTTTGTATTATATATTAAGAAAACTTTAGAAAAACACTTGTGATGTGAAAGCTTCATTAAAAGCTAACCTTTTTTTTCCAAAATCAATGAGAAACAATTTATATATATTTATTAAGATATCTCAAAGATAATATTAATATAAATTCTCTCAGAATAAAAATTATCTATGATTCACAGGTTGTTAACTCAAAGACATTGAGTGGCTCAGTATTAAATTATTTGCAATCCTAGGCTGTCAATTTCAAAGTTCAACAATTCTAATACTTCTTTTTTACTAAGCATCAGATTTTAATCTTGCAGTTTTAATACCCTTCGAAATTTTAGAAAATTGGAGCTCTAAATCTTTGTATTTCCCTGTATCTCTTATTCTACTAGTCGGATTATGATTTTGTAATCAAGCCTTATGCCTAATGTCATCAGTATACATCTTACAAATCTCTCAATTTGGAGAGGCAAAGAAAGTGCACCAATTGCATTAAGTTGAGGTGGTGAATCTGAAAATAAATATTGATATTTCTAAAGACAACCTTGATAAAATCAAAATCGACCTCACAAAAGTTTTTCTTTTTTTTAAAAAAAAAAATAGTGTGCATCATCTACAGAGTATTAAACATTCGAATCCGAAGTATCAATTTTTACGTTCCTTAATTTATAAAATGTCAAACCGCATTACAGGATAATTAATCATGCTTTTTCTAGATGGATTTTTAAGGTATAAATTCGTGTAGTAGTAAAGGATGGAGAAAGAAAAGCTTTATTTAGTATATTTTCTTTTAGGAGAATGTCAATTAGTTAATGAAATGCGCTAAGGACATTTGAATGATACATAATTAACATATTTTATTATCTTACAAAATAGATTATAATTTTGTATAGATGATTACACCGTCTACGATGATTTGCTTGCCAGAGTGATACGAAATTTAGAGAAAATTTCATAATGATACGACTGAATTAACCTGCTAGTATTAACTTATGAAAAGTGTTCTTTGTTGGCTGCACATGATGTGTTTTATGACGTAGTTTTTAAGGAAGGTTTGATGGTAAATAAAAGCTAGAGTTCGGCGTCCCATTCTGGAGTTTTTTTCAGTTAAATGGTATGGTGTTGTGCGAGATAAAATGATCATGTGGAGTAAACGGTCTCCGATTCAATTTCTAGCACCACCCATTTGACTTAAAATCTCATAACTGAATTGCAACCACGCGAGTTTGAGTGGTACAATCCTCCCCGAAATTTCTCCTATCCCAATAGAGTGGGTTCTTTCTTTCAAATTCCATTATCATTATCTATGTAATTCCATAAGCCACAATATTCACTTTTGGAACTATTGTTGGGAAGCTTTATAGAAACTAAAAAGAGCTATTAACTTCGTCATCTCTAATGCTTCAAGCATCTTATTAGTCTCGACCATTCAAAATTACGTGCAATTCTTGCAACTATGAACTGATAGTTGTATTGGTCAACACTAAAATAAGGTATCTACACTTCCTCAACATGAAATTAGGCTAAAGAAAACTTCATAAATATCTAGAAAACCATTAATTATTGGTCGCGTATCTACAAAGATGCTCAACTTTATTATACAGAATGTGAAAAGTGCCCCACCACATTGGAACTATCAATTCAAGAAATTAGAGACTTTAATGCTTGTAATAATCGTAATATTATTTATATCTGGAAATTGTACATCCACATGTAGCCTTATGACTTTGATTATTTCTTAAGGTAAATTACAAATACATTATTTGTACTTTCATCTGATTTCAAATCAGGTACCGTACTTTGTAAATTTTCAATTCAAATACTCTAAAACTAATTTTGAAACTAAAAAAACACTGTAATTTACCTTATTGAATGCGGATTCTCATTATCATGCAATAGACTATATGATTTATAGTGTTGAAATTAGTCTTAGAGTATTCGAATTGAAAAATTACAAAGTACGGTACCTGATTTGAAATTAGGTAAAAGTACGGTAGTGTATTTGTAATTTACCCTATTTCTTATTGCAAGCTAGCTTTGGGTTACAAAGTTAACTTGCATAAGACTTACACTTTCTTAAGTAAAAGCATTTCTGGTCACATGCGGAGAATCATCAATAGAAGCGCGGGCTGGAAGCAGACATCGATGCCAACTATATATATACTTGGATGCTTCATTATTTAAAGAAAGACTTAAGGTCAACCATTTTGATGAGCTACTCCGTCCGTCCTCTAATATATGTCGTTTAAGGTTAATTTGAGTAGATTAAGGTGAAGTTAATGCTAGCAGTTGAACAAATTTAATAGGTAGGTGGTTAACAATTTTTTGAAAAAGTTCGTGCAAAAATTAAAATTGGGAGATGATTATTGGTGAGGAATGTATTCTTTATTGATTATGATAATGAAGTGATTAATGTTTGACATTTTAAGGTAGTTGTTGATATTAAATACGCATTGAAAATTGGTAAGTGACAAGTAAAAGTGGACAAAAAAATTCGGTTAAGTGACATGTAAAAGAGGATTTAGGGAGTAATTACGAAGGTTGTAGCAAGATTGGCAGGTTGGAAATCAAAACTCTTAAATACAAGAGAAAGACTTACTCTTGTGCTGGCAGTTACTACCTATATGCCTATTCACGACATGGCTACAATGCCAGCGCCAAAAAGGATGCTTTTTAGGATTGAGAGGCTTATTGCTGCTTCTCAGGGCCAAAGAGAAGAGAAAACATCGGGTTAGGTATGAAAAAAAATTATTTTTGCTATGATCATGGAAGTTTGAATTTGTGTAGGCTTCCTTTGGTAATGAAATCGTTGAATGCTAAAATGGCTTGGAGTGTCATCCAGTAAAATTTGAATTGAGGTAAATTTGTGTTTGTCAAATACCGGAATAGCATGGAATGAAAAAAATCGGAGGTTCTGGAAGGTGATTTTTTCCATTATTAAAGGAATTAAGAAGGGACGTCATAATCATGATAGGTCACTGAAAATGTCAATTCTGGAACTCCCCTTAGTGCATGTCGCCAGTTCAAAAGCCAACTTTCTATATGAGAGATCACATATAATTGAAGAATTTTTGTCATATCCTCCATTACTTAGCGAGATTATTGGTATTATCTCGTAGGCTATTAGAGATAAGCTACGGAGTATTGTGCTTTCCCTGAATGAGTATAATTTGATATGGACCCGTTTCAAAAAAGGCATTGTCTAAGCCAAAGAGTATCGCGAAATGGTTGATGGGCTGTGGGGTGAGAAGCCAGAACTGGAAGTGTATATGGCTAAAGATCTTACCTTGAGGATTAGCTGATTCCTGTGAAAGCTAAGACATGGAGTACTACTACCTCTGGAGAACACCATCCAAAGCAAAGGGATACACCTAGCTTCCAATTGCCAATGTTGTGCGGAAGATTCTTTGAAAACAGTAAGGCATGCGTTTGTCCAAGGCTGGATTGCAAGAAAAATATTGAAGGCAGCAATATTAGTCCCGTGCACCCAATAAGATGCCGTGTCTGAAACATTATCCAACACTAGACTTTTGGCTTCGTGATAAACTATCAAGCTTTGTTGATCGGTCCGTAAAAATGTCCGGCCTCAGACTCCTAGGGCGAGTATCAATTTTATGAGGAGGGGTATTTGG
>NQLW01000433.1:0-45005 GCA_002312845.1 Kalanchoe fedtschenkoi | reverse complement strand
TTTTTAGGATAACTAGTAGATTAAATGTGATATTTAATAATAATTACATTTAAATGAACCACCGGTCGAACCGGTTTGAACCGCCGGTTCAACCGGAAAACCGGGAACCGGAGCCCTGACCGGTTCGACCTCCGGTCCGGTTCTGATAACTATGGTAGTTACTACTTAGGAATTTGGGATAAAATTCAAAAGGGATCCTGAACTATTATCATTTATCCAATTACAGTCAGAACTATCATGATTTTCAAAAATAGTGCAATGAAAAAAAAATTGAACTGATTTTCTAAATTAAAATTTATCATTACATTTCTAACATAATATTATTATAAGACATAGATTTGTGTGCGAAAATTACATCATGTTGTTATCAAAATAAATTATATCATTTTGCGCACATAAAGAAAACGATGGCTTTCGATAACCAAATGACGTAATTTTCGCACACAAATCTAAGTCTAATAATAATATTAGGTTTGAAATGTAATGGTAAATTTTAATTTAGAAAATCTATCCAATTTTTTTTTCATTGCACTCTTTTTAGAAATCATGGTAGTTCTGACCGTAATTGGGTAAACGGTGGTAGTTCAGGACCCCTTTTGAGTTTTTCTCCTAGAAATTTTATCAATTTGTTCCATAGTTATTAACAGCGGACCGGCCGGTTTGATCGGAGATCGGACCAAGATTAAGTCCGATTTAATACTATTTACCGGATCGCAAGTTGAACCAAATTAAACTGAATATTTTGACAAAAAACCGTCAAATTAGACAGATATTAATATGAACAATCTGATTACTTAATTATTAGTTCCTGGTTTTATGGATATCATTTCCAATCCAAAGAACTTTAGTTAATCTCATTCCTTTTTTTTGCAAGTTGTGCATATCACATTTGGAAGTAAAGAAATGACTATATATTCAATGGCAATCCTTATTCTAGATCTGACATCTTTAAATCAGTGAAGAAGAGCTTCTGATGAAGATCATGTGCATCTCTTCCATAAAATCCAACAGTTTTAACTCGGGTTGGACAAAAAAGATGAACTTAGATCATCTCCTATCATAGTGCAGTTTTAATTTTGTTGTTCAGTTTTATTTTTTCTTGTCTTCCTAGATCAGCCGTGAGTTGCTCTGTCTTGGCCTAGGCTATCTATAAATTCAATTCTTTGTACAGTCTTATTCTTTCTCAATGCAAAGCACCCATTTTGTAAAAAAAAAGTTATTAGTTACTGATCTAATATAGTTTAATACTTAATGAATGCAAAATTAATATCATAATTAATGCAAAATAACTCATATCAAGAGTCAAACCTATATCCATTCACATATTATGTTATATTCATACTAGCAGATTATGCTGATATACTTATTTCAATAAGCAACTTAAAGATAAAATAAAGTTACTAATTGGCCCGCTGGTAAAATCGGTCTACTCAAACCTACTTGATAAATCGAGAATTGAAGGCACGACTAATTTGACCTCCTGTCCGGGTTTTAATGATTATGATTTGTTCTAATATTTTCGATCTGACACATCACACCCTATACTTCAACTAATATTCAATTCAATGTCGTACTGCGAGTCTGGTTTTACTATCATGGTGGATGGGATATGCGGCCCCAGGCCTTAAAAAAATTAATGTAATACTATTTTTTTATAAAATTAATTAGTGTAATGAATTTGATTTTTCAAAGTGAAATGTGAGAACTCCTCTGTCCTATTTTATCTGTCACTTAATCAAAATTATTTGTGTAATTTTACTTGTCACTTAACAATCTCAATACAAATTTAATACTACATCTATCTTAAAAAGTTAAACATAAATCATTTCATTTTACTAATTTATAACAAAAGTCATTTCCCACCAATATAAACCACTACATTCTACATTTCACACTAACATTAAAAAATACATAAAATATTAAATTCATTAACTATTTGTATTAAGAGAGAGTACATTCTAATTAAATATGAACACGCATATAAACTAATAGAATCTAACCCAAATAAGAATAGAAGAGAAAAGTACAACAACGAAATATATAACATTCTCAATCAAAAAGTTATAATCACTATCTAATTTAAAATTTTCTAGTTTTAAAAATTCTGAGCTAATTTATCCTGTATTGTCCTTTTACTAATATCTTTTGTGTAGATTTCATATGCGTGACATCTTTCATCTGCTGCAGGCCAAGATTGAGGTTTGCATATTCTTTGCCAAGAAGCTCTTGAAATCACTAAAAATTCATAAAAGAAATTGTTAGAAAGTTTTACTTAATAGTCACCTTCATGACATGTATGTTACTCTACATTAATGACAATTGTTACTCTATAATCATGTTCTCTATTACTCGTACTTGTATCCTTATAAATAGGTACAAGTCATGCTTGAAATACATTGAAATACAAATAGCGTTACAAAGCTTTTCATGGTAATCAGAGCCAATCTCCCAAAATACATCTAGCCATGGCCTCCACTTCTAGTTCCGCACCAACCTTTCTCGGCCCATCTATTTCTGAGAAGCTCACACGTGATAATGATCTTTTGTGGACGGCTCAAGTGTTCCCACTGGTTAGAGATGTTAAACTTGTAAGCATCATTGGTGGTTCTTTTTTGGCTTCAACGAAGATCATTAAGGTCACAAAAGATGACAAGATTAAGAAGATTGTTTCCAATCCGGAGTAAGACACATGACTGGCGCAAGACTAACAAGTCCTCGGATTCCTACTTAACTCTCTTACTAAAGAGGTATTAGCACAGGTGGCAATGCTGAACTCAATAGAAGAAGTCTGGACCTCTCTGAAGGCAATGTTTTTGGCACAATCTCGTGAGGTGATGAGAATCTACGTATGCAACTTGCAAACATCAAGAAGGGGAGCATGTCCACCATGGTGTACTTCAAAAAAATGAAGGAGCTTGGAGAAGTACTAGTTGTTGTTTGCAAGTCCATCGATGATGATGAGATATTGTGCTTTATTCTATCCAGCCTAGATTTTGAATATAATCCAATTGTTTCATTTGTCCTAGATTTTGATCCTCTTAGTGAATTGTATGTCCAAGTTATGGAATACAAGATGCACTTGGAGACGCTATAAGAATAGAACATATGGGAGGATTTTTAATCTCCTGCTAACGCAGTTGCACATGGTCTCGGTGGTTCACGGTGTCGTGGTGAAAATATCGTGCGTGGGGGAGGTGGACGCTACGTTAGGAGGCGTGGCAACGGGCCTTTCAGTGCCAAATCTGGAGAACAAGATGGGAAGTCTCGCTGCGAAATCTACAACAAGCAAAACCATACCATCATAAACTATTGGAGTCGCTTCGAGGAAGATTACCAGTAAAGAAATAAGTCTAGTGGCTCACCATCAATATCTTAATGAAGTCGACACAAATTGGTATGCTAGCAGTGGAGTTACAGACCACATCACGAGCGAGTTGGAGAAGATGACAGTTCGTGACAAATATGGTGGACACGATCAAGTCCATGCGGCTAATGGAGTATGTATGAGAATTATTAATATTGATAATATAATTTTACATACCCCTTTCCGCAATCTCTAGCTGAAAGATATCTTGCATGTTCCCAGTGCTCAAAAAAACCTTGCATCCTTTCATTATTTAACATCATACCTGGATATGAAAATAAAGATGTTCCTAATTGTGTTTGCAAGTTGGACATGGCTCTTTATGGGCTAAAACAAGCTCTGAAACCCAATTACTCAATACTGAATAGTAAATTCCAAATTCTTAGATTTACTCATTCCAAGACTAACACCTCTCTGTTCTTCTACAAGAAATGTGACATTAGTATATACTTTTAGTATGTGTGGATGATATAATAATGGTCAATTTCTGTGATTAAGCTATTTCAACTATTCTGCTTGATCTAAGAGTTGATTTGCTTTTAAAGATTTGTGATGCTTGCACTATTTTTTGGGAATTGAAGTTGAATATTCTTCTGATGGACTTTTGCTGTCACCAAAAATATTCAGTAGTGTTGATTAGCCGGGCAAGGGTTACAGAACTATAAACCAGTGGGTATACCTCTTTTAATTTTTGAGAAACTTAGAACTATGATTGGAGTTCTCTCGGGAGTGTTGCATCAACAAGGTATATAAGTATAGTAGGAGGATTCCAGTATATAACTCAGACACGAATTTATATAGTATTTGCATTACATAAGATTGCCAATATCTTCATGAACCAACTATTGTACACTATACCTCAATTAAAAGGATTCTCATACATGTTAGCCGTATTATTGATTATGGTTTAAAATTTGAAGTAAAATTTAAAATTTGGTGAGTGCATTCTCTGACGCTGATTGGGATGGAAGCTTAAATGATAGAAGATCTACATTAGGATTTGCTGCTTTCTTGGATTTTAATTTTGTTTTCATGGAGTGTAAGAAAACATGTCACTGTTTGTCGATCAAGTATTGAGACAGAGTACAAGGCACTTACCAATGGAATAGTATAAGTAATTTGAATACAAACTTTATTTCGTGAGTTAGGCGTGTCTCAACCGTAACCTGTAATACTTTGATGTAATAACATTGGAGTGACTTATCTCTCGCCTAACCATGTGATTCATGCAAGGATATAACTTATTGAGGTTGATAATCACATTGTTTGAGAAAGGGTAGCACAAATATTACTTGATATCATACGCGCATCTTCAGGAAATCAAATTGCAGATTGTTACAAAAGCATAAACTTTGAGGAAGCTACAAGAATTGCGACATAATCTCAAGTGGAAGTTGTGATTGAGGGGAAATGTTGAGATATCTATAACAATTGCATGAGTCGTAACTGATATATTTAATTTTTTGTGACGATATATTCAATTCTAGATATTCAATTATGTTGTAACGGAGGCATTTACTAGTAAACATGGGCTATTCCTAGCCTATATTAACATGTAGCCGTGTCTTCTACGGAGGAACACGCTTCACCGAAATTTTCACACCCTGAACTTTCCCTTATCTCAATCCAACACAGAAAGACAAGTTTATCCCACTAATTAGAAGGAAATGAACAAGAATCAAAAGGCAGAAAATGGGCTCCAGGAAACACAAATAGTGGATCACAATGGTGAACTTGGGGAATCCCATACTTTACTGTCAATTATCTCATATTACACAGACAGCTAAGGCGTTGAATTTATTGATACTGATAGCAACAAAGTGCATATCCAACAACAACAGGCAGCAGAAGCAGAAGCAGAAGCAGAGATTGTGAAAAGCAGACCTTGAATAAGTTTGGTGCAGGTGTGAAGATGATGGATTAGTCATGAGAAGGTGATTCCTTCTTTTTAGGATGGACGGCTTGAACAATGGCCTCAACCTCCTCCTTGAGTCTATGAAACACGCCAGGACCCTTCACTTCCTGGACAGGTGTGTCCTCGTCAATGTCATCGCTGGTTCCATGAGTCTCCTTGTGGTGCTTGGGCGTGTGGGCTATGGCCTGTACCTCTTCTATCGTCCTCTGCGCCAAGTTGGGTGGCGCTTTCACATCCTTCGTCTCTAATGAACAGAAATAAAATTACCACAAAGGCAGAAATGACAAAGAATCAGAGGAAGATCGAAGTGGTACCTCTTTCCGCCATCAGATTAGAATCCTCGATTTCCAACCAAGTTCCGATCAACTCAAACCTGCTTTGATTCGTTTTGTTATAAGTGGATGAGTTTGGGCTGAGAAAACACGGGCCTGCTTTACTGCTAATGGGTCGTAAGAATAAAGTAGGGATTTGCTGCCATGATCAAAACGGCGTCGTATTGCAGTCAGTAATTCTTAATTAGGTCAAGCGCGTGACTGACGACGTTCTCAGTCTCCCCTCTTCTCCGGCCCTGCGACTCTCCATATTTTCATTAATTTAGATATGGTTTTGAGGATATGTTCGGAGTCGCATTTGTCTCTCTGATCCGACTGTGAAGATCAAATCAGTGTGTTTCTGATTGCGATTGGTGGCCGGATGGACCAAATTGGGTCTCGAAGCAAAAGGGGTGGAATTTAGAGTCGATTGCTGCATGGGAATTCCAACAGCGCAGAAAGAACTACAATGAAGATGGAATAATTTGATGATTACACAAAGTCAACGCTGCTTCACTTTGGAGTTTCGCACACAGTAGAGAAAAGATTCGTTATATTGCTGGTTCATTCAATTGCCAAAGTTAACAAGCATCGCGTCCCACAAGATCTGATATGTGTCGCAAGATAAGGTAACATTCCATTTCGTGATTTGGGTCTGTCTGGTTTTGTTATGCATAGGAACTATTTGATAAAATTAGTCAACGAAAAACAACTCTTGTATCATTTTTTCTCGATCATTCATGCAGCCTGTGCCAATTTTTTTACTGTAACTAGTTACTCAAACAAGCATTATTTATGCAGTAGAGTCACTTTAAATACTTGGTAGGAAAAGAAAATTGATAAATACAGGAAAGGCATAGATAAGATTAACATCTAACTAGAGGAGCTAACAATTCAGTTTGTCAATTGTAATTCTCAAAGCTCAGTCATATGATGGCACCCGTGTGTTCAAAGTGTCAGAGACATGCCTCATTGTGGTCTTATGGTGATGACTGTTTCACTGAGTTGTTGTTGTTGCTTTTTCTATATATATATATAATTTTGTTTGTGTTGGTATTTGGACAAATATAAGATGAGGTTGATATGCAATGCTTTTGACATGGATTAATAATTCATATCCTCGCCTTTTATTCCTTTACGATTGACACATTGCTATTCTAATATGTAGGAGGATGTATTCTTTACTCCTTTGCATATGTCTAGTTAAAACTAAAAATCATAAAGTTGTATTATCTCTTCGTCTTGGCTTATAACTTCTGAGGACTCACTAAAGGTTTTTTTTGTACAGTTGAGCTGGTTGGAAACACTATAGCGTGAAAGACAATAAGAAGGGAGGACATTGGATTTTTTTGGTTTGCATGTATTTGCAAAAATTGATGTTTTCAGCCAACAGAAACATTAATTTGAAAATATGGCAGCAGGAATATTAGCAAAGTTAAAGCAAAAAGTGAAGAATGTCAGCCCTCTATAATGACACCACAAAATCTTATTCTAGACAGAAGTTAATATTGAAACGATGGCACACAAAAGTGGAGACTGGCAGCAGGAATGTAAATGGAAAGAAGACAGTCATGGAAAGACTCCGTTGCTATTAAGTTTGGTGTTTAGGATGTGTCTTGGTATTCTAGTTTTCTTAAGACATTTGTTGTATGTGTCCTAATTATTTATAGCTTGTTTTAAATGATAGTTTGCTTGAATTTGCTGGTTCTCTTGTACAAAAAACTATGATTTCATTCCATTTGGTAGTTCATGTATATAAAAATTGTGTATTGCTCAAATAGAGAAAAGATTCATTCAATTGTGGGCGGACTCTGAACTTTTGAAGTATGTCAAGAACCAAAATGAGAAAGATTATCAGTTAAAAGTCTAAACAACTCATGCAGCGCCTAGAATAAGATTGAATTGATCACAGCAAGTAACCAAATCAACAAAATATATTCCTGTTTGGCTCAAAATGATTTAAACACCACTGGATATTGTCATTCATGTAAGTGAAACTTGATTCAATCACTTTACATTCCAGCAATGAATAGTATTTATCTGACATTGAGACAACTTCTAAATTGTTGAAAGCGAAAAAAAAATTCATGACCAACTCAGAAAATACTGCTACAAAATTGATTGTTCCTTTTCTGATACCCGCTGAAAAGACACCAGAACTTTCCTCCATCAGCGAGTCTACAAGTTAAGACAAGGTTCTTGGCATGAAATCGCCTTCCAGAGAGTGAGAAAGAAGTAACCCTAACAATGCAAGCAACCTGCTCACGCTCCCCTCATAGGCCGAAGAACTTTATCTGGATATTACCCTAGCACAACAAAGACTTCTTCAAGATTAAATGAATGAAATCTGGTTTTTCTATTCATATTCTTGTAGAAAAAGAAATGCATAACATCATGCTGTTACTTGAAACAAAAAAAAACTTCAGTCCTGACGCCTTATAAATAGAATTGGATTACAAATCATTTTCTCTCCTTTTCGGTCTGTGAACAGATGCAAAACAATAAAATAACAGTTTTAGTACACAAATACAAAGCGTTATGAATATAAGCAAAACATAGATTATGCATACTGAAAAATGTCAATTTCTTCAAATAAATGAACCTGCTTACAAAGGAAAAAAATAGAAATACAAACAAATTGCATACACTACATAACTCAAAAATAAGAAGATCTTGTCAAATTCTTATGAAATCAAAGTTTCAGAAGCAAATAAAATTTATAAAAGGGCTGAGGTAATTCGATAATTTGTAGAAGAAAATACAAGAAAATCATGTGGTGGAGTTTAAGGAGAAGAAAGAAACTCCCGGTCGAGACTAAATGAGATAAAATCCTTTGTTTGGTTTAAGAAAAATTAGGATGGAAAACTAAATGGAAAGTTAGAAGGAAAATTTGCTTAATTTAAAAAATGTTTTACTACTTTCCAAACAAGGGGAAAATAACATGAATTTTATGAGGATTCATTTTCCTCAAATTTTTCTTTCCACCAAATTTTTTTCAAACTAAACACAGCCTTAGAGTCTGTGTCTCGCTCTGCAACTCGTGCTCTCATGCCGCCCATTCTTCAACATCCTCTCGGCGCTGAGGACATTAACGCGATCGTTGCGGTGGCTTCTGGAATATTCTCCGGCGCTGCTGGTTCATAGCCAAGGCTGTGGTTGGCGGCATCGTCGTTGTGGCTGAGCTTGAAAAAAAAAATCAAAAGAAGAGGAAGGGCATTGGCAAAAATAACAACATGAAAAAAACTTGCTAATGTAAAATTTGTTACAATTCAAGTTCCAGGAATCAAAGGGGCTAAGAATCACGGAGATTCCAAGCCTCACCTTATACAATTCCAGTTTATAACTAAAGCCCTTCTCATTGTGACTTTATTTCTTATAAATACACAAGCAAACCTTTTCAACAGGAGCTCTGTGTTCTTTACTTGGAATGGAATAAATGGAATGATCACAAGACACTTACAGAAAACACAGGCTACGAGGAGACTACAAAAATAGCCACCTCAGACAGGTATGAAATAACAGGTTGAATAATTTTGTTCAGAAAAAAATAAGGTCCATAGAACTGATTGAGGCACTAGTTGAGATACATGGAGACCGTCCCCAAGCATGGAGTGGGGCATTTTCAGATCATCGGGTTTCATCCTCAAGGTTACGGAAAGCTTGAGTGAGATCATCGTGCAGCTTTTGGAATTTGGCAACAAGAGCCGCTTCTCCTTCTGCTGGGTCCTCGAATTTCTGGGACCTGTTGTGGAAATACGAAAGATAAAATGTCTCACAAACTGGGATCCAATAAATAGAATAACAATAAGCTAAACACTTACACTAGGCGGTAGAAAAGATCTCCCATCCTATGCTTAATCAGAGTGTAGGTTATCTTCTGCCCTTCAGAGCCAGCTCCTCGTTCCACCGCCTGCAATGAAACGTCATAAACTTTTTCATAATCGGTGATTACGGATTAAAAAAATCCACATTGCAATTGATAAAACGAAAATATGCAAAACACAAACTGAAATCCAATTATTTTTTTTTGACTATACCTGATTTGCCAAATTAAAGAAATGAATAATATTGCGCATCATCCAGACAGACTTGTAGAATGGACAAAACTTGTCATATCTGTCATCCGGAGAATAAGAAACATAAAGGTATGCTATACAATTATTCTGTAAATCCAAATTCATGTCATGAGCTATGAAAAGATTACAAGGGGGAAAGACTCACGGAGTGAATGCATTTTGAGCAAGATAATCCTCCCTCAAGAGCTTTGCAGTCTCTAATGTAATTTTATCTGATTCAGCTAAAGCATCCTTCCCCACAAGCTGTAACAAGCAAAATAGCCATGCACTCTCAAGAAACGAGATAAACAAATAGTTCCATGTGAAGCTTGTGCATATAAGCAAAATATATTGAAATTAACGAATCATCAGATCAGTCCTTTACAAGAAATGAAAGCAAAAGGACATTTCAGAGGTTTAAAAGTCTTCAAGAATCATTGATTGTGCAACAGAATAATTCCAGTAATATCGTAGGCCAAAATGGAAGCGAGGCATTGACAAATTAAAACTGAGAGTAAAACATATCGGGTTTGCTATCAAATTACAAACCGTTTAACTTTCGCAGCTGATCAAATTACGGGCATGGGTACGTGAATGGGTTTGGGTAAAGATATCGGAAGTGTTTTCCAAAATTATTTGGAGACGAGTATGACACAAAAACAGTCATGAAATTTCTTAAAAGTCTATTATCTATATTTGTTATTTGAAAAATTCACAAATATTTAGTTGTTATGAGCCAAAATGGGATAGAAGTATTGTAGTTCTTACCCAAACATCCAAAAAATATGTCTAATCAAAATTTCAAGGTTTTTAACATATAATTAGTAATTTTAAGCCGCTAGAGTTATATAAGAAGTGTTTTCAGGTTCTTGTAGTTTCCTTTCTAGAAACTGGTATGAGGACGGGATACGGAACCATCTCAAAGTTTCTGTGCAACATAGGTATCGCTTAAATGGATCCATCTGAACTCTGAGGACAAGATACAAATTATATGGACCAGATACAAATTATATGGACAAGATACAAATGACATACCTGGACAATTTCGTTCAAATCATCTTCCCGCTGCAATACTTCACGAGCCTTTGTTCTGATGTTGATAAAATCTGGGTCAAATTGCTCATAGAAAGACTCCAATGCCTGAGTGGTAATAAAAGAAAATAGCTTAGCATCCAAAATGGCAATCAAAGTTTCACACAAATGACTGAGGGTAGGCAACATACAGTTGAGTACTTCGAATAGGATATGAGCCAGTTAACAGATGGGAAATGCTTCCTCTGAGCGAGTTTCTTATCAAGACCCCAAAAGACCTGTGGGTACCAATTTAGTCATTAGCAGACCAAATATACAATGAAGGCATGCCTTCTTCAGATAAGCATGCAAACTTGAGCTGTGACTGTGACACCCCATACTGATTGCGTTACAATGAAATACAATAATCTTAGATTTGAAACATTTATTATATGCTGAATGTGGCGCAGATGTGCCTTTTAGACGTAGAAGGTAAAGGGGGAAGCGAATGGGATAAAAGAGTGGATTTAAGCCACTGCAGCATATAAAGTAATGTGCAATCTTAGAATCCCATGAGACAAGATCATACTGCAGCACCTGAACAATGCTTAGAGTTGCAGATGTCACAGGATCCGAAAAGTCTCCTCCAGGGGGTGAAACAGCACCCACAATGGTGACACTCCCATTACGCTCTGGGCCACCAAGACATTTTACTTTCCCTGCACGCTCGTAGAAAGAGGCTAACCTTGCTGCCAAATATGCAGGATATCCACTGTCAGCAGGCATTTCAGCCTGTCACAGAAATAGATGGTTCAGGGTGAGAAGTGTGATAGAATGATATTACACAAGCAATTGAATTGTATTGAATTTAGCCTTGACAAGCATTATATTGAATGAATAACTCTCCTTGAAGATAATAGAAGTACATTTATAGAACCACGAGATACTAGTTTTGTGCCAGTAATTCCTTAAGATCTATGGTACACAAACAACCTTTTCATAAAGGGCAACAGCAGAGGACGTAAACAAAGGATTTTCAATATAATGGGCCAATGAATATCAAAAAAGGAGGCAAAAGATGGAGAATCACCAGACGTCCTGAAATTTCACGCAGTGCTTCTGCCCATCGAGAAGTAGAATCCGCCATCATGCTAACATTATAACCCATGTCCCTAAAATATTCGGCAATAGTGATTCCTGTAGTGAATAGCACGTAAGGTTATGGCCCATGTCTTTTCGAAGACATCTCCTCTTCAGAGACTACATTGAGAGACTAAATAACCATCTATGGGATCGAGTTGACATCTCTTAACAAAAATCCTATATCAAACATGGCATATATCTAATAAGTTTGTATGACACAAGGCAATTGTCTCATATGGAAGATACATAATTAAAACTGAAAAGTAATGAATTGGTTAAAATAATCACCGGTGTAAATAGAGGCCTCGCGAGCAGCCACAGGCATGTTGGACGTATTTGCAACAAGTGTCGTACGCTTCATCACAGATTCTTCACGCCCATCAGGCAATGTCATTGTCAGTTGAGGGAAATCCATGAGCACCTGATTCAAAGAACAAACACTTGCATGTTTCAAAAAGATTAAAAGGGAGAGGACAACTTACAAGTGACAGAAGAACAACACATACCTCTGCCATCTCATTTCCTCTTTCACCACAACCAACGTAAACAACAGTGTCTGAGTTAGAATACTGCATAAAATACATAAAATGTTAAACTATGCAACTAATAATCTAACCACAGTAATAAGAGAATTATTACTGAATAATCTTTCCATCAGTCAAGCCTTTCTCCATGAAGGCCATTTGAAATGATATCTCAAATAGCATCTTCATGAGGTTGATACATTCTTTGGATGAAAGATTATGATAATTTCACAATAACAAGCGTCAATGGGAAACAAAATGTTAAAAACAGTTACTAATTTCTCATATAATATTATTTGGGCTATTCAGGAGTTAAGTGAGTTAAGGGTTAAGACCGACCTTCGAAAGTGCTTGACTAATGACTGTCTTCCCACAACCAAAAGCACCAGGTATCGCACAAGTCCCACCCAAAACTGATGGGAAAAGCGCATCTAGGACGCGCTGCGAGAAAAAACAGAATATGACCAAATATTTCCCAGACCAGTTTCCTAAAGGAAACAAACGTTCTTGCACATTAAAACTGAAATATAAATTTATTTACCTGCCCAGTAAGAAGAGGTGTGTCTGCAGCAAGCTTTGATGCGACGGGCCTAGGGGTACGTACAGGCCAGGTCTACAATTACCCAGTGACAATAAAAATCATTATATTTCAGGTCCGTTGTGACAACTGGAGTGTTACTTGGACGGTGGATAATTAGAGGGAACTAAATTACCTGAAGCATAGTAAATTGCTTCTTAGTTCCCTGAAACTCGAGCTCTAGGACAGTATCCTGAATACATACCGAAAGTGGAACATGTCAGATTAAGAAAAATAAGTTTGACCAGTAAAATGTGACACCAGAAGAATTAAACCTTCAAGGAATATTGACCAGGGGGAGCTATATAAGATATCTTTCCCATTGCATCAGGAGGAAGGGCAACATGATGTTGCATCAAACTATTTTCATTGACAACCTGTACATTACAAAATGAAAATTATTCGAAAGGACCACTGAGATTATAGCAACAGCTTAGATCAACTAACTAAAATGAAAGCTTTAAGTATTCAGCTTACAGCGTACAGATCTCCACCGGTCAACAGGTCTCCCTCGCCTACCAATAAAGGATAAGGTCTCTCACAATCAATAAAGTCAAAAACCCAGCACAGGTTTGCAAACAATCATTTATTTCAAATCAATAAATCAATGCTACGGCATGCTTGTTATGGGTACCTAATTTTTTAGGCTGAAATTCCCAAAGAATGTCCTTATCCAGCGCAGGTACAGATACACCACGAGGGATATACACATCCCCAGATCTTTTGGCAATGGTCTTCAGAGGTCTCTGGAAAGTTTCATGACAAGGACATGCCAATCAAATAACAGACAATCAATGGATTGCAGAAATACCGCATAGAGGATACAAATAGCATCAGCAATCAAATTGTTTTTCACTGGTGCAATTTGGTACGAACCTGAATTCCATCAAAAATATTCCCCAATATTCCAGGACCTAACTCCACTGAGAGAGGCTGTGATGAAAAGTTGGAAGTTTTAATCCTGCATTTAGTCATATATTTATAGTGTGGTATTCCATGAATTAAATAAGGATGTAGATTACCTTGCGAGTTCGTAGAACAGGGTCATTCACCATCAACCCAGCTGTTTCCTCGTACACTTTAATAGACAGATGGTAGTACTTCAGTATCACACTTCAATACTCGATACCTTTTAAACTAACAGGCTAAACACGTAGACTTTTATAATTGGTGTTCTTTATATGATTTTTCTAAGCAAAATGCTTTTTCTCACTACTAACTATTGGAACACAGCCCCGTCAACTTACTGTGGCACTGCTCCATAACTTGTTTCTGTAAGACCATCATTTAAATACCTTGGATCGTAGCAGAGTCCCCTTCCAAACGAATGATTTCACCGATAAGGTTGTCATGCCCAACACGCACCAACTCGTACATGGCTGCACCTCCCATTCCATCCGCCACCACCACAGGTCCTGAAACCTGTCATATGAATTACGTTAAGTAGGAATGTCCTCATGTCATAGCTGGCACAAAAAGAGCAGCTTCACTAGTGACTTCAAGATACTAGCCACTAGCCCACCCCGATAAAACATCTCCAGAAGTAGTAATGGAAATGGTAATCCACCATAAAGCAAAACCATAGAACTTAAACCCAATTAATCTTGATGATCCAATGTCATCAACTCCATAATATTGAATCCCAAACTACCACACAGATCAACAAAAGACACCATGATTTGATGTATTTATCAAACAAACCTCCAGTCATATTCGAAATTCTAATAGCCAAACCAAGACGAAACAAAACATAGCAATTCCCAGAACCTTGGTGGTGAACACGAAATGGATCGTAAATAGTAATACAGATCTGGAAGTCACCAAACACTTGAATCAAATAGTCAGATCACACCTACACTTAAATCAACCACCACTAAACCCTGGGACGAACAGAACAAGTGAATAAGGAATAAGAAATCGATACCTTGCGGACATATCCGTACTCGCTCTCCTTCTCGGAGTCCTCAAACGTGGTCAACCTAGCACCGTATGCAGAAGGCATTCTGGCCAGTCGGATTGAGAATGATACGACAGAGATCGGAAAAAAAAATCGGAGGAAGAAAGTGAGATGGAAGATGTGCGAGGGAGCAACACGTGAGGACAAAATAAGCGACTTATAAATGTGGTGGACGGACGCTCATTACTTCTGCTTCCTCTTCGCTACAAGCACGCCTTTTTTGTCTCGTATACAACGTGATTGCGGATCCGATCTCGTGCGGGTCGCCCAGTTGGAATTCGGGCATTTCAATGATTATCGTTGCTTTGTTTTGATGAAATCAGTAATAATATTTTCATAGTCGATATTTATCTACACAAACGAAACGAGTGCTCCACGGATCTGGAAGACTATGGGCAGACCACACAAATTCTTAAATACTTTTGGGTTGTTATTGACGTCATTTTTCATATTTTATATTTTGACACATGAAGAATCTGTTATTCCATTTGAGTAGGAAAGAATTTCAAAAAATTTTCGTATCTAAGAATGACGTCAAAATATGAAATTCCGTGAACTTCTTCAGGTGTCAAAACTTCTTTGTGAAAAGAACCTATTTTTCATTTTATATTTTTCATATTTTAGATTGACCCATGAAATGTGATTAAAGAATCTATCTTTAATCACATTTGCATCTAATAAACGTGATTAAAGATAGTGGATATCTTTAATCATGCTTCCACCTAATAAAAGTGATTAAAGATACTGGATATTTTTAATCTTTTGATCCATGAAACGTGATTAAAAATAGATGATCTTTAATCATGTTTGGCCAATGGAACATGATTAAAAATCCAATTTTTAATCTCGCTCCCATCTAATAAATGTGATTGAAGATCATATCTTTAATCACGTTTCTTAAAATTAAATGTGATCAATTGTTTGGCGGGATCCAAAATTACAAATGTAATTAAAAAAATTCAAACACCCTCCAAAATTTTCAACATTCCACTGCTTAAATTCTCCCCCAAATCTTCAAGTTTTTCTATTATCTCTCAGTCTACCGACTTTTTCACTGCTTCTACGACTTGCACTACGCGAATTCCTCTTTTCTCTATCGCCTTTCAAATATTGATGAAGATAAAGTATGACTCATCATGTTCCTGATCAGCAGCAGACCTTTATCATTGTGTAGACCATCTTATCCTGCATTCATCGTTCGATGTTCATTGCTTCCACCATATATCGAGGGAGATCTGTAGGGAGGAACGGAAGGTGTTAGATGGGTGTTAGATCTACCAAATATTGGGGAGTAGAAGATGAATTTCATTAAGTTATTTTTCATTTTTTCTGTTTGAATTGTCAAAGGTTTAGCTTAAAAAACAATCAATGAAATTTGGATCTTTCTATTTTATTTCTTTGCATTATTGAATTTAAATTTTTTTTGTTATAATTCACAATTTATTTATTTATTTGACTAGGGAAACATTAATAATTCATATCAATAAAGTTGGAAAAGAAAATTAATATTTGTCAATTTTATGACTTTTTGAGGAATAGTAGTGTAAAATTAAAGAAATTGATATCAATTATGACTATTTTTCTTGTAGTGAAATCATGCTTGTTACATATGAAACGTGATTAAAAATATCTTTTTTTAATCACGCTTGGTACTTGATTTAAAAACAAATAGAAACGTGATTAAAAATACAAATTTGTAGTAGTGTACCCATGGATTCAACCTATTTGGTTCATACGAATCAGGTGCGGATTGAACAGGATCATATCCGGACTGAATCTTATTTAGTTTATTCTTAACTTAATATCTGTCACTCGATTGTGTATAACCCTATATGTTTATTCTTAATTAGCCATGGGCAAAATTTCATCGATTATAAGCAGACCCTAGTAAAATATTATGATCTCTAATTAAGAATAGTTGGTTCTTGAGGTAACCAAAAACACAGTCACTACGAGTCAATTAACTAATTTAATGATCAGACTCTAACAACTTATAGTGGTTCAAATACGCTAATAGAATCAAGCCTAAATTATGTTATATAAAAGAGAGCCTAGATTTCAAATCTATTATCTCAAACGGTCGCCCATCTATCAAAATTGACGTAGAAGGAGGAGAAAACTTGAAAAGTCAAGGCACATTTTTGTATCATTGTGTATTATTTTGATGTAGAATTGATGGATACAAATCAAACTAATTAATGCAATTCGTTTTAATTTTGTATTCATACATTTCATGTAACATTTTAAGATTGTCTAAAAGACAACGTGTCACTTAATTGCACACTCTAATACTAGCTTAAGTGCTCACCTCCCAATACTCCTTACTTAATTATAAATTCAGCATTATATGTATTTATATATGAAGTGACAATTTTAAATGTTGAAATGATTGAAGATTGAAAGACTGAGAGTTATGAAATGTGCCAAAATACAAGTTTTTTTTACATCCAACCCTTCCAATTATAGCAGTACACTTTTTCATGTTCATAATGTCAACAAAGTGAATAAGAAGAGTAAAAAGTAATAATGGAGTGTTGGCAATGTCTGTCCATCAAAGTAGTTATAGATTACATTGTCTTGATTGTCTAAAAAGAAACAATCTTTATTCGTATTATTGCCATGATATTAACTAAAGACCGTTTATGATTAGTCACTAAAAAGTTTTGATCGACAACTATTTATGAATAAATCGAATAATTGAGATGGGCAAAAAGTGAATATGAATCGGGATGTTCCACACTTAATTCGGATACACACATTAGATATAAAACTGAAAATACTATCTTATGTATTGATAAATGGTTAAGGTAACAATCTAGCATACGAATTTTCGTTGATGTAAGAATATACAAGAGACAGTGAGGCCGAAGATCTTGAAATAATTTATTTGACGATGCTAGTGCTCCACGATGTGAATTTAACTTATGTGTATAGATACTAGTAAAGGTGCACTGGGCTCAATAAGATGAGAGACAACCTCCCTTTTTTACTCAGTAAATAACTTGTATTCATTATGATTGTTGTCACATGGAAATACATATTCGTTCTTATATCTTGTAGTTCAAAAAAAATTCATTGATTTGCAGGAATAATGTTTTTCTAAAATACCCTATTTTCCTTGTTTCATTTTACTTCTAACCTACCTCTTAATTTTTTTATCATTTTACTCTAAATTTTGAAAATCATAATACTTTATTGTTGTTTCCACTAAAAAATTCTCACTTTAAAACAACGATTATCTATTTTTCTTGGATAAAAAATGATTGAATTGGAGTTTCAAATTGCGATATTTAAAGGAAAAATCACAATTCTAAATCAGGGTTTGAAAATCACGATTCACAACAATAATTTTCTTAAAAAAATCGCAATTATGAACTATTATGTTTTATAAATAGATACTATACAAATAAAAATAGAATAGAAATGATTCAATTAAAAAGGAACAAAATCAAGATACACTAATAATATTGTCATGTTTAGCCCACGTTTGGTAGCCAAAATTAAAAGTGTGATTTTGGTTCAGAATATGACAAATATTATTAATTCTAAGAGATATATTTTAGGTTTAAAAATCAGAATTATTTATTCCTCCAAAATAGATGAGATTATTTATTCCGTTAGCACATGCTTTGTAGTTGGAACTAAAAGTGAGATAGAATAATTAATAATGGTCTAACATGTTTGGTTTAGAATATGATAAGTATTAATAATACCAAAGATATATTTCAACTTTAAAAACTAGAATTATTTCTCCATAAGTGAGATTATTTATTCCATTACTATTAATACCCTAACTTCAACCAAAGTACCCTTATTATTAATACCCGAAATATTGCCAAACGTGCCCTCACTATTTTATTAATAATTTATTTTCCACTATAAAGTTAGGTAATACCATAGTTATTAAAACCGGATCAGACCGATATTAGTGGGTTCGAACTCAGTATGAGGGAGTTCAAATGTTGCACATCTTCCAACTAAACTACCAAATGATATGCAATTATCATGTAACAGTTAATTTTGACATAAATTTCTTATTTCAAATTAGATCGATGATCAAACCAGCTGGTTCAACTTGTGAACCAAAAATCAGATGCGAGAGCGGTTCGATTTTTATTACTATGGATAATACAATACTCCAATTCGGGGTATGCAAGTGTAATACTACAATTCTTCGATGACCATCTTGCGCAAATTAGGCTTCTAAGCTGATTTTCCATATTCGAGTCAGACATCTTGAGTTATACCGACTATCATCCTCCTCGCCGAATCATCTCCGGCTGCGCTTCGCTTCGCTTCAACTCGTCTCCACGGTCACGTTTCGGTTACCTCCGCCTGTCAACGGTAGGCGTCTCCAGTATGTGATTGATTGTTTTTACTGCTCATAGCAATTTTGTTTCTTCGCACAATCGAGTTTAATTCCAGATTTCACGCGATTCATGCTCACCGCGGGTGTCAACAGGAGTGGGATAGCACTTGAGGCTGGCTTACTTCGTGTGGTCAATTAAGAAAAACCAGACAGTCGTGTTGTTTTTTATCTTCTGTTTTGCTGTGGAGGAGGTTTTAAATTAGGAAAAAAACACAAAAGGAGCCCTGAATTACCACAATTTACCGTGATTTCCAAAAAGGGTGCGCTGAAAAAATTGGACTGATTTTTTAAAATAAAATTCACCATTACATTTCAAAACTAATATTATTATAAGGCTTAAATTTGTGTGTGAAAATTACGTCGTTTGGTTATCAAAAAATGTCGTTTTCTTTATGTGCACAAAACGATATAGTTTATTTTGATAATTAAACGACGTAATTTTCACGCAAAAATCTAAGTCTTATAATAATACTAGTTTAGGAATATAATGGCAAATTTTATTAAAATTTGTCCAAATTTTTTTTATCGCACCTTTTTTGGAAATCACGGTAGTTCTGACCACAAGTAGGTAAGTGGTGGTAGTTCACGGCCCATTTTAGGTTTTACCCCTTTAAATTATATAGTCCGGGACATTGTCTAAGTTATTCTCTATCAGTAAAAATATCTGTTTCTGTTTGGAAAAGTGTTGGCTTTGCTGTGGGCTTATGTTTCACTGTTTTTAAAAATAAACAATGACAAAAGCTTCATACTTAGTTGTGCAGGCTGACCAGTGATTTTTAAGCATGGAAAGTGAGAGCTCGAACCCTAATGCTCCTCCAGAACAAAATGGGACGTCAACTCATGTAAATGACGAGAAAGATTCTGTCGATGTCTCTTCTTTAACCATAAATGATGAGGATGCTGAAAAGGATGATTCGGCTGTGAATGAGTCTGCAGGTGCGTCTTTTTCAGTACTAAATGCTGTATACATATGTCATGGGTTATGTGTTTCATTGCACTAGTTGTGCCTCTTGGCAAATAGTTTCCTGAGTTTTGGTTTGCTGTGTTGGCATTTGTATAAGGCTTACTTCTGCCCACCTTATCTAACCAGCCAGTCCTCAATATGCATTTGGTTTTAATGTAGTCTCTGATGGAATTTCATCATTATAGGTTATGAGACTGGTTTTTACTTTGATACATTGAAATTCCTCTTTTTATAATCAGACTGGTTTTTTTAACCTACTCTTGCAGAAGTTGCAAAGAAGAAGAAAAAGAAAAATAAAAGCAAGTGAGTGCTTAATTTTGCGACGGGTCTACGTAAACTTAATTATAATTTTCAAGAAATTTTGAATATATTGAATTTATTTTGCTGACAGGAAGAAGAAAGAGGTGCTTCAACAGACAGATCCACCAACTGTTCCAGTCATTGATCTTTTTCCGACAGGGGAGTTTCCAGAGGGTGAAATTCAACAATACAAGGATAAGTAAGTCCCTAGTATGTTTTTAATGCTCTTCGCCATCCTGGATTCTTTTGTTTGAATTAATAAGTCTTGTATAGAAAACGCCTATGGGTAATATTTATCTCAATCTTGTTTTTTTGTCTGTTAGTCTGTTACTCAGTTGAATGTAGATCACCAGATAACTACCTGCATTTTTATATTCTAAGCTTCTATTTCCCCACTGTTTTGCTCTTTTTCATTAAAATTATGTAGCTAGCTTCTGTCAAAAGTAACACGCTGTACATACTTCCAATGACATATAAAACACCTGAACATTCTTGAATGTGGCATATGTGATACGCACAGAAAGCCAATCAGGTTGATGATGCTTGGAGAATGGGTTAACCAACTACACTCCTTGAAGAGTTCTTGTGTTATTGCTCATTTGTAAATTTCTCTTGATAATTGGGAACTGAAAATGTATCTGGCATCAGCAACCTATGGAGAACTACTTCTGAGGAAAAAAGGGATTTGGAGCGCCTGCAGAAGCCAATGTATAATTCAGTGCGCCAAGCTGCAGAAGTTCACCGCCAGGTTCATGCACATTGAGTACTATCTTCTTGCAGATCAGGATATTGAGTTGCAGTGACTAATCAGCTAATTTATGATCTTACATCAAGGTTCGAAAATACATTAGAAGTATTCTCAAGCCTGGAATGCTGATGACCGATATTTGTGAGACCTTGGAGAATACAGTTCGTAAGCTCATATCTGAGAACGGTCTACAAGCTGGGATTGCTTTTCCCACTGGATGCTCTTTGAATTGGTAACTTAAACATCATGTGTTTGAAATTTCACTTTATATCCATATAGCCTAAAGGTTTCTGTTTGGTAGGGTTGCTGCACATTGGACTCCAAATGCAGGAGACAAAACTGTTCTCCAGTATGATGATGTGATGAAGTTAGATTTTGGAACACATATCGATGGTAATGTGGAAGTTCTATTTTCAGGGATAGACTAAAAAATTGATTTTGGTTAATAATTGAGCAGATTTACCAGTAGCAATAAAATTATATTATCTAGCGATGAGACATGCCTTTATTGACAAAAGTACCTTGTTAATAGCTAAATTATTTTTTATTTACCAATCCCCATTTTATGTTATTTTGTATTTTCTGAGTACGGATAAACAGATGTTGAATTTTGCTAATAACGAGGCACATATAGCTTTCAGTGAAGCATACTTTTTTGTGGGAAAACTGTCCTGTTGATAGCTAAGTAGTTCTAGTCTCAGTGTATGTCAATATCTTTGTTTTCTTATTTTGTAATTGTTTTATAAGGTAACATAATTAACAATAACTACATATTGTAACGGTTTGCCATTGCATATTTGTGTTTTGTCACCTCTACATATGGTTCATGTTCCTGATTCACAGGACACATAGTGGATTGTGCATTCACAGTCGCATTCAATCCCATGTTCGATCCCCTACTTGAAGCGTCCCGTGAAGCAACCAATACAGGAATCAAGGTAGTTCATAACCGATATCTAATTTTCTCCTTCGGTTACAACTTGCGTATTGTGTTTTCAGAATCATGACTGCCATCTGGTTCAGCATACCCAAGAGAGAGATGCCAAAAAAACTAGAAAAAAAATGAAAGCATAATGTTATAATTTGAATTTGTCTTACCAGTGAAGTGTTCTTGTCCAATACCGTAAGCCTAGACTTTGATGTATTGGATCGCTTCTAATAATGCATAATCTAGTTGCTGATTTGAGATTTTTTGATGAGAGTGCCTCATCAAATTATTTGTTCATGTTATTTTAGGAGGCTGGAATTGATGTACGTCTTTGTGACATTGGTGCTGCAATTCAAGAGGTTATGGAATCTTATGAGGTGGAGATTAACGGAAAGGTTTTCCAAGGTAATGCAATTCATATATTGTGTTCCTTGATTCATAGATGATCGTTTTTGACACCATAATAATACTAAAAGTAACATATCATGCTTGCTTGGCATGTCCTGTCGTTGGAATCTGTCTCCCATATTTTTATTGATACAAAATCTTGTTTGCACCCATGAGAAGTAACTTCAAGAAATTAATGGTTTATCTCCTTGCAGTAAAAAGCATTCGTAACCTGAATGGACATAGCATTGGTCCATATCAGATCCATGCTGGGAAGTCAGTCCCTATTGTGAAAGGAGGAGAGCAAACAAAGATGGAAGAGGGTGAATTTTATGCAATAGAAACTTTTGGCTCAACTGGTATCCAACCATTTTCTTAACAGGAAGTATCAATGAAACATTATTACTGTACATCTTAATCTGATGCGATCATTCATACATATTTTCAGGGAAAGGATATGTTAGGGAGGATCTAGAATGCAGCCACTACATGAAAAACTTCGACGTCGGACATGTGCCACTGCGCTTACCTAGGGCGAAGCAATTGCTGAGCACGATTAACAACAATTTCTCCACCCTGGCCTTCTGCAGGCGTTACTTGGATCGCCTTGGCGAGACTAAATACCTGATGGCCCTGAAAAACCTATGTGATACTGGCATTGTTCAGGTGAAATCTGAAAACGTGAATGTCTACTCTGCCATGTCCAAGCAAATTTCCAAATAAACTAATTATTTATGCTGTTCTTTTCTTCCTTGACAGGCTTATCCTCCACTGTGTGACAACAAGGGCAGCTATGTATCTCAATTTGAGCACACGATCCTTCTACGCCCTACATGCAAAGAGGTCATATCAAGAGGGGATGACTACTGATAAGCGAAGCACTGATTGTATCTGAAGAATTGAATGCTGCTGGTGGAATTTAAAATCCTTTTTCTTTTTAGTTTCCTAGTTCAAATGGATGCTGGTGGAACCAAAAAAATGTTTTCTGGCCGTTCAGGTTTGAGACATGGCGCATCTGGTGTACCTGTACCATGTTAACAGATAGTATTTAATTTTCTTACCTGACTTTCATTGAATCACAATTAGTAACCTGAGAATGATCTGTATGACCATTTTATCGGTACCATCAAGGTCATGTCTGAAATTGGTTTTGTGTGATTGTCTTGTATGTTAATCTCAGAATCCCCAGACTTCATTGTCCGCCACATCTTACTGTCTCCTGACACACCCTACAGCCGCTGCCCTTTCAACTTTTTTGCCAGACAATGTCACCGGAGAGTCACTCCCTGCTCGAAGGGCTCAGTCATCCCAGTTATGTTCCCTCAGTGAATGGTCAAACTTCCTGCCGGATGAGCTCTCAGTAATCCGAGTTCTGTGCCATCAGTGAATCAACATGTCAATGGGGTTAGAAAACGTGAATTTCGGTACAGCAAAGCCGAAATTAGAAAATGCTTTTTTACTTTCTTCTCATTTTGTGTATACCTCATTTCGCCAAAAGCCAAATGTTATTACAACATGTCCCATCCATTGAGGTGGGTTGGGGGACTCCATGTCTGTGAAGCATTCAAACCAAGTTTGCATTACTGGAAACTGGAATTCAGTCTGCTGCTTTGAAATAAATTAGAAGGCAGAGTATCCGTCGAACCGATGGGTTTGGATCGGTCCGGTTTGAGAAAATTAAAAATCAAATCAAATTATTAGTCATCAGTTTTTTGAAATTTGAAACCAAAAATTTTAAACCGATACATTAACATTTAAAACCGAACCAACCGGTTTCAAACCGAACTGAACCGAACCAACCGGAACCAAACCGAACCGATCAATTTCAATGAACCGAACCAACTAAGACCGAACCGAACCGAACCGACTTGGACCGAACCGAACGGACCAGAAGCGTCGCGACGCTCCCAATCCTATTATGTTATATATATAAGATTTTAGAGGGATGAATTATTGTTCTATGCCCATTCAAACCCAAGCCAGGCTGCAAAATCATTTATCCGTAATTTTTTGTACCTCCAAGGTAGTCGGATCCAGCCCAAGCTAGATACAGAGATTGTTCGCTACATTGCGTCCAAACTTTTTTACTCTCAACTAAAATTCTTGAATCCTCCCGTGAGTTGATCAGATATCAGATCATTCCTAATCAATCTTAGATGTCCACGCATCAGGAAATTACCTGCATATACTTGATGGGAGAGGTGGCATCTGTTTTTTGACATTTGGTCTGGCAACCTCTCCTGGATTGCACTTGCAGATACTTTTTCAGTTGTGAGATGCCATATGGTAACCTATTCATTGTTAGGTTGCATTATTTTTAGTTGAAATCAATATTTTTTATAAGGCATACAATGACAAAGATATTAATCAGTATTGCGTATATGTAGCTTTTTAAAATTATTTTATTTATAAATTTATTATAAGGTTGAGGCGTACACTTAGTCAATGATATATTCTCATTTGACGCTCTGCCTGCGGACCAGTTTTCACGCTACTCCAATAAAATCTGCTACGTGTGCTCTCAACAAGAATTGAAACCAAAACTTCCTGAGTAATTTGTCTATACCAATTGATAGCTCAAAACACTACATTACGAAGCTCGCGTAGTTACGTAGCGACAATGTACATTGTCAGGTTCACCCATTTGTGAGACTAAATGTGCTCACCGCGATCGTTTGAATTCTTTGGTTGCGAGGCCAACAGTTTTAAGTTCAAATGGAGATGGACAACTAAATTTGATTGAATATGAAATTATGGACAACAAAAACATAAGTTGAATAAAACACGCTACATAAGACCTTGTGTACAAGTACAAGGCACAAATGTTTTTGTTGCGTAACAATATTCCTTCTACCTCCTTTTAAACTTCATGCAATGTTCAATATTTGAGTTGCTGATTTGTTTATATATATTTCGTAAAGAAGATCAGATCAAAATATGTTGCAAATTCTAATCTACAAAGTGTCGATCTTCAAGGGAGCAGTAAGAGATTTTATCCTAAAGTAGATTCAAGTCAGATTGTAAGGATTGTTCCTACATCTTTATTTATATCTACTTCTTCTATACCCCTTATTGGCTAAATATCTTGTGTAATTCAGGTGTTGTGAACTTCTGATGATTGTTGTGAGATAAGTTGTGCTTATAAATTCTAATAATTATATGTTTACTACTGATCAGCCAACGAGTTATTTGTCCATAACAAGCTTCTTATCCCCAATAAGCTAAAGAAATCATTGTCGAGGGCCATCACATCTTACTTAAAATTAGGAGCAGTGCGATATTAGTAACAAGTGACATGTACTTCGTCTTAATATTAACTATGATCATTGAAAATAATTTCTTCCTAAACCTTTTGCTAATCAAAAGCTTAAGATGTTGCTTTATCCTTATTATTCACATCAAGAAATGATTGTCTTACAAATTGATTTTTTTTTTAAGAATGATTTCACATGAGCATGTAGATGTGACATCTCATTCGTCGAATCTGCTCCAAGAAGGCATTTCCAGTGTACACATCTTTCTTTCTTTAAATCAAGAACTGTAACCCTCTCAAAATAGTTCCAAATAATAGTCTTTACTGCAGTGTCTGAAGAACTAGAGAGTAAATCCCTCATTAGTGAAATTATGTCATCCCCATCACGTGTCATGACCTTCATAAAAATAAACATAATGTAAAACAAATTACAAAATATAGAAATCTTTGTAAAGACACAAATTTTAGACAAAATAAAAAAGAAATCTTATCTCTGGTATAGATGAGAGACAATACTTTGGCTAAGGTTTTGCTTTTTGTAAATCGTGTCGTCTATTATTTGGATAAGAGAAATAAAGACTAATGACATAAAAGTCACACTTGACAATTCGCCGCTTCAGCCAAACATTCACTCGAAAATTAAAAAATAACTACTTCGTCGCTTTGGCATGTGACAAAATGAAATAATTTTTGTATTAAATATTGTACAACCGAAGCACAACCAAGCCACAAAAGCAAAAAGTTACATACAATTAGAGAGCCTTGAGCTCCACCCTAATAACAAATCCTCCTCTCTGCTCCTCAAAAAATGGATGATGGTGAAGAAGATGAGCGGCAACCTAATACTCCCTTCTGGCTCCAAAACACGGCATATCGATCATCCAGCAACCGCCGCAGCCGTCTTATAACGCCCATCACTTCCACCTTCTCATCAATCCTCTTCAGCGCCACATCATTCATACTACTTCTGGTGATTGCAGCAGCTCTCATTTTCATCTTCTTCATCATCCCTTCACTTTTGAATTTCACATCTCAAATCTTCAGACCCAACTCGGTGAAGCGCAGTTGGGATTCACTCAACCTGGTTTTGGTCTTGTTTGCTATCATCTGTGCTTTCTTGGGTAGAACCAACAAAAACGACAATCTCAGGTCATCTTCTGGCAGATTCAGATCACCTTCACCTTCACCTTCACCTTCACCCACGAGCTTTACTAGGGAAACAGATCAGTGGTACGGTGAGTATTCAGATCGGAATTACAATAGCAGTGGGATGATGAGGCTGAGGAGCAGCAGCTCACATCCAGATCTGAGACTGCAAGACCATGCTTCCAGTTCTTCCTGGGTTTATGCTGATTATATGGACCGGGGCAATCGGGTTAAAAATGGCTATCGATTCTCTGATGATACCCAGTTGAGAAGCTACCAATATTCAGATTCAGATTGGCAGATTAGCCCTCGCCGGAGGCAACCGCCGCCTGAAGCTCAAGACAAAGCCACTGCTAGAAACTCAGCTGAGAATGCAGATGATGATATGGTCGCGAATCCGAATAAAGTGGGAGCTTCGTCGCCACGCTTACCCAGTCCGCCTCCTGCATCGCAACCTCCTCCTCCTCCTCCTCCTCCATTTAATCCGCTACCGGAGCTGCAGACGAGAGTCAAGCCCAAGTCAAGGAGGACATACCGGACAATGGAAAAGGCTGAAACTCGAGAAGCCAACAGTGATAAGGAGCAGAAACCAAACGCTAGACCGCCGTCACCCCCGCGAGCTAATGTTGTAAAGCGTAAGACGAAGCGAATTCACCGAAGTTTTGACGACTCGATGGAAAGTCGCGATGAAGACGAGCAGCAGAAACCGCCATCTCCTCCTGCGGAATCAGAGCTGAGCAAAAAAGGTAACAAAAAGAGAGGTGGAGCGACCAAGGACTTCCTGTCATCATTTGTCAGCAATCAGAGACGGAAGAAGAAGCGAGAGCGACGGCAGAGCTCAGAAAACTTCGACCACGTCCTCGATACGCCTTTGCCATCTTCTTCACAAACTCCGCCACCGCCTCCTCCGCCACCCCCGCCTCCGTCCGTCTTCCAAAACCTGTTCTCGTCAAAGAAAGGAAAGAGCAAAAAACCAGCATCGGATCCTCCTGAATCGACTCAGTCCAAATCCAGAACCTCGAAACCTACCACTCAGATCGCACTAGCGCAGCCACCGATCCCAGCTCCGACCAATCAGATACGAAACCTAGCCAGAGGTAACGAGTCGCCTCTGTACGGCATTCCAGCGCCTCCGCCGCTGCCGCCGTTCGGAATGCCGGTGTGGAAATTCGTGGTGGAAGGCGACTACGTGAGATTAAAGAGTATGAACAGCTCGAGAAGTGGATCTCCGGATCTGAAAGAGGATCGGGATGACAGCATTAGGGCTTCTTCTGTGAATGGAGAAAGAATGAGGTCGGAGATCGATGAAGATGAGCTGTCGGTGCCGGTGCCGGCGATGTTCTGTCCAAGTCCCGATGTGAATACAAAAGCTGATAATTTTATCGCCAGGTTTCGGGCTGGGCTCAAATTGGAGAAGGTCAATTCTGGCAACGGAATGGGCTTGTCGAGGCTCGCCTCACCAGGCCCACACATACTTGCCGAAGAATAAAAACGGTTTGTATTTTGATTTTATTTTATTTTATTTTGAGCTGTGGTTTGATTTATTTGGCTGGCTGGTGTTTTGGGTTTTGTTTATTTAATTTTTAAGGCAACAAAGTCATTGGAATTTTTAGTGTGAGTGAAAATAAAAATTATTTAAAAATAAAAAAATAACTGCAGACAGAATTACTTTTAATGATATTGATGATAGAATATTAATATCTAACCATCAGGGTATGGCCAATTGACAAAGTAGATCCGTGTGTATTATAAAAAGGATAAAATTCAAAATGAGCTTTTGAACTATCAGCACTTACCTAATTGTGATGCGATGAAAAAAAAATTAGACTAATTTTCTAAAATAAAATTTAATATTACATTTCTGAACTAATATTATTATAAGACTTAGATTTGTGTGCGAAAATTACGTAGTTTGTATATCAAAATAAATTATATCATTCTGCGCAACTAAAGAAAACGATGTCTTTTGATAATCAAGCGACGTAATTTTCACACACAAATCTAAATCTTATAATAATATTAATTTTTGAATATAATGATAAATTTTATTTTAAAAAATCAATCCAATATTTTTTTCATCGTATCTTTTTTAAAAATCATGATAATTTTGACCGCAATTAAATAAGCGATGATAGTTAAGAGTCTCTTTAAATATTTCCCCTTATAAAAAAGAATACCAACATGTAGTGTAGCTTGATTTATTCTTACTTTCCCCCCAAAAAAAGTACATTTTGTTGTAGGAGAAGGTCTTGTCTTGGATCCCAACGAAAAGCTTTTTTTTTTTTTTTTTTTTTTTCAGAAATCGGGGAACCGTACCCTTTGAGTCGGATGAAACCCCGGGAAGACCCACCATCCCCCAAGCTCGATGGGCCTCCAGGGTTGCTGAGCGCGAGACCAAGATTTCTGTCCATAACTGGATTCGAACACGCAACCTCTCACCTGTGAAAAGAAAGCCACGTGTCGCCCACTTGGCTACTTTTGAGAAGTGCTTCGAGTGACACATCATTCTTAATATTCTCCACCCACTTGGCTTTAAGGCGCACTTGCTCCACGCTTTGCCTCACTGTCATCTCAATTGCAGGGTTCGCTTGTTGCTTGAAAAACGCTTCCACCTCACTACCCATCTCCTCGCTGCAAAGCTAATAACAAAACAAAACAAAAAAACTAATTAAATTGCTGCGGCAGTGAAATTTTGTAAACCCTACTAGCTAGAGGCCGTAATCTCAGTGTGTGTGTGTTTTTACCGGATCAACAATATCCTTAACCATATCAGTCAGCAGAAGTCCTGAACCCCATTTTTTGAGCACCAACTCCCAGTTGTCCTGCGGATCAGTACAAGTTTTAATTCACACTTTTACTCAAATCACCTCCCATGCATGCGTGCTCCATTTATTGTCTACCTTGAACCATTTCCATACAGTCTCATGACATTCTGGGCTCATGTTACGCAGTATATACACCACGTCTTGTTCTCGCACCTGGCAACGCACTAGTTACATCACAATATACATAGTAAAACTGATAACTGCATTTGTTTTGTTTATTTCTCATTCTTCCGTTAACAACCTCATCAGAACAAATGAAGTTCAGAACGTCCGCAACGACCTCTGCGTCTGGACAGCTTGCAATGCATCCTGTGAAGCATGTACAGTTAGGCCTCATATTTACAAAAAAAAAAAGAAGAAGAAGAAGAAGAGATTGGATAAAAAGATGCGTACGCAAAATGCGTATCCTCTCCTGAATTATGTCAGCTTTCCTGAAAAGGTTCAGTATGGTTACTAGGCCACTCTTGTCTGCTGTGCTCGTTTTCCGCATCACAGCCTTGTAGGCCACCTGTGAACACATTTCTCAGTGTAATAGTTAGATACTGCATCAAAGGAAAAATTTGAATCATACTAATTAATTCTGCTTACTCGTCTCATATCAGGTGGGAGAAGTGGTGTGTCTTTGTCATCCAAGAACTTGCGAAAACGACGAATGCCTTCTCTAACTGTCTCCTCATGGCCTAAGCTCACAAGAGCCATTAACACGGCTTCTCTTAACATTGTGCTCAAATGGCTCTCCCCTGCTATCATTTCCCACCCTAATTTTCTATAATGCAAAAATATATACCCAAGTTACCAAATTGACGGATAACTATTATTTCAGTTCACAAACAAGTCATTACTTACTCGGAAGCAGATAAAAAGAGACTGACAAAGAACTGCTTCATCTCAGTAAGAAGATCCGGTATGGCGTGAATTGAGACTTGTATGAGAGCATGGCATATCTGTAGAACATAATTTCCTAAGAAAATGTTTTCTATGCCTTTCAATGACTGCACAAATGTTTTGTTTTATTTTTCTCACTCACTTCAATGAGTCTCGAGAGCACGACAAAGTCGAACTCTTCCTTATAAACACCCATTAATGTGAGCAAATATGACAATGGCACCTCCCCAGCCTCGCAAAGTGCGAACATATCATCCAAGATTCCTTTATTTGGAATGAAACATACTGAATATTCATAAAACCGCAAACCCAATTATTTAGTAATGTAGTAGTTAAAAGCACGATACCGAATCGGTCAGCTGGTAACAGCCTGTTGTTCTGTATGGCCTTTCGCAGCTGAACTGCTAGCTTTTCTTCATATTTTACCCTGTAAAAGCCGGTCTGCTCAACATTTACTTTGATCCAGAAGTTTGCGTCTTGCTGGGACTGGGAAGCATCCTGACATGCTTCCGAAATGTTCATTTCCCCATGTTTTGTTTCCAGGAGGAATTTCTTGCGGTTGTCATATGAGTTGATTGCAATAGTAGTTGGGACAAACCATTGTCCGATTCCGGGCAAACCAGATGTCAGAAACTGACTCTGCAATATTATCAAACAATTGATGATGAAGCATCAATTAACCGCTTAGAGAGTAAAATGATAAGGAAACATGGATACCTGTTCGAATTCTAAATAGTTATCAAGGTTTAGTTTCACAGATAAAACTGGATAACCTTTTTGCTTCGTCCATGTATCCATCATCGCGTTTAAGTCAGCACCAAACTCCTCTGATAGAACACTCCACAGATCTTCAGTCTTTGCATTTTTGCATGCATATTTTTCCATGTATGAAGCTAAAGCTTTCTGTTTGATAGTTACAGCATCAGCAGGCGGTTGATAAGAAATAGCTCAAGCTCACATAAAATGGACAATAACTGGAAATTGCATCCTTGCTGTTCACCTGGAAAATGTCATCACCAACATATCCTTGCAGCATCCGGATTACAGCTGACCCCTTTTGATAGCTTATGGAGTCGAACACTTCGATGATGGAACGAGCGTGGCCTATCTCCATCTGAGCGGTAGAAAGAGTAAACATGTGTTCATAGACTAACTTAACCTGTGTGTCACAACGCCCTTACCTCAATTGGGTGAGATTGGTCCAGTGCATCGATTCGAAGGCCAACCGTGAAATCTCTAACGAACTGCGACCACATTTTCCACTCAGGGAATAGTTGATCAGTAGCCAAGTAACTTATCTGAAAGATTGAATTGATGCAGGAGTCATCAACCTAACTGAAAATCTAGAGCTGAAAAAAAAAAGAGAATAGAGTGACAAGTAACACAAGGGAATTTTCACTTTTCAGTACCCATGTTGCGAAACCTTCATTGAGCCACAGGTGAGTCCACCATTCCATTGTCACAAGGTTGCCAAACCAATGATGCGCAACTTCATGCGAAACAACAATCACCAGCTGCGGTAAAAGCCCACACTTTCTTGATAATCACAGTACAGGTAGTTGAGAAACAAATGAGCAAAAAATCGGGGAAATCAAAGCACTTAATATCAAACATTATACCCTCTGCTTGTTAGAAGCTGCAGATTGTTGTTCATCAAATAGAAGTTCAGCTTCACGGTAAACTATGAGACCGTAGTTCTCCATAGCTCCCCCGGAAAAATCAGACACCCCAACCATATCCAACTTAGGAAGTGGGTAAGGCATCGAAAAGAACCTGACCGAAAAGTTGTTTTCTTTCAAAAGACAACTACAGGAGACTAAAGCGCAGTAGTTACAGAATAAACATACTCAGTGAAGAGGTCGAGCACTTTTACGGCAACATCCAAAGCCAACTTCCCCTTATCACTCTTCCCCACAGGGCAATATGCACGAACCTTTATTCCTGTGTCATCAGGGAATGGAATATTGTCTAACACAAAAAGCACGAGTATGGGAACAGAATTTGGGCGAATGGGCTTAGTTAATTACCATCAGCTGTTGTGTGTTCAATGTGATCAAATGAGCCGACCACAAGGGCTACCAAGTAAGTGGACATGAGAGGAGACTCTTCAAATGACACAGTCTTCATCAAGCCATTCAGCTTTTCACTCTTAACGGGCATATTAGATAAAGCTGTGAGTTCCGCCGGTACTTCTGCCTTGATCTTGAACGTTGCCTGTGGTTCATGACCCAGCGACAGTTTGTTATGGGAGAATGATTTCAATTCTTGCTACTCAATTCATGCACTTGAACATTGCGCAGACCTTAAGAGCAGGTTCATCCCAACAAGGAAAACAGCACCTTGCGTCCACTGCTTCGAATTGGGTGACAACCATGTTCTTCTGCACTCCTCCATCCATATAAGTTCTGTGCATCGTACCCAACAGTGATGTTATGCATCAACTGAAGTCTGACACCTGAATAATTTTTATTTTTTTTGAATGATTTATCAAAATATAGAAAATGGTGGCTACCCTCTATATAGTCCTTTCATATGTTCATTGAGAGTCCCAGAAAAATCGATCCCAAGGACTCCTTCGCCAACTTCAAGTTCCTCTCTGAATTCCAATATCAAGATTTCGTCATCTTTGTCCAGCACCACTTCAACAGGATAACACTTCTACACAGATACAAAAACAACCGAGTGTGTTCTAAAAATAAACAATAAAGCTTTGTTTGGTTTAGGGAAAGTTTCATGAAATAAAAATTAGGCGGAAAGGTAGAGAAATTCTTTGTTTGGTTTAGAATGAAAATTTCATGGAAAAAAAGTTTGATGAAAAATTATATGGAAATTTTGATTAACAATACTAGAAAATGACATTTTCCTTTAAACTTTCCATGTTAAACAAACAAGTGGAAAATGAAATGGATTCCATGAGTGATTTGGTTTCCATCCAATTTTCCTTTCCATGAAACTTCCCTTCATGTTAAAAATAAACAATAAGTAAACTTCAACCTGGCTACAAAAGTGCAGAGTGAAAGTTACCTGTTTCCTAGAGTTGCTGAACCAGACTCCACGGATGGAAAGATCTAAAGCGTTCAACACGATGAACTTAGTGGCATCAACCAACGAAAGCTGAATCAGAACTGACCCAGTGAATTCACAAGTCACAAGATCAGGCCTAAGAGTGAGATCGTAGTGTTTGGGCACTGCAAACTTGGGTAACCTGGACTGCTTCTTGAACTGGTCCATCCTTGTTTACAGTTCCAGTCTCTCTATGATTAAGCTGGTGTGATTTTTACTTGAATACTACAATTTGAAGCAAAGGAGTGGACAGATGATCGAGGATAATTTATGAATGGAGGATCAGTTTTCAATAGACAGACTACTGGTAGCAGTCAGGTTTGACTTTCTGTGCTACCTGTGTAGGTGTTGTTATAAAGGCATCACATTCAAGTTTTGTTGCAAGTTTCGTGTCAGACTATGAAGCGGTGGAAACAGATTCGTAATCTTTTGCATCGAAGCATTGAAACGGTTCGTAAAAAGAATAATTATCACGCTTCAGAAATATAAGCGTAGTAATAGATATATATTACGCTTCCAACTTAAAAACGTGATAATAAATTATCTTGATGACTTATTACCACGCTTCATGTATAGAAGCGTGTTAAATGGCGTGGAAGGGACGCGTGTTAAATGGCATGGTGTAAATTCCATGTGGGTCCATCAATTAAATATAAATGTTAAAAAAATTAATATGAATTAATAATTTTCAATAATTAAATATTTAATAAATCAAAAAAATCTTTAATTAATATGAAAAAGTACTAAAAGGTATAATATGACATGTGGTTCCAAGGTTTGAAATGTTTATTTCAATATGGATGTAAGGTTGTATAAAGTAAATTTATTACAAAACTGAGTTGGCATGACACAAATCTTTTTTTAGTTTCTTTTTGATGTGGATGCCCTAACTATCACACCCACTTGTGTTTGTATACATAACCACTCTGTCTATATATAACATGTTGATTTAAATAAATATGATGAAGAATATTCCAATGATGTCAATATCTTACTAAACACAAGGCATCAAAGGGCCGGCTAAATAAAGAAACACATTGTGCTTTGCTACTTAGTTTATTGAAAAAAAATGAAAGAGTTTTGAACATCATTGTGTTTCTTTTGCAACCATCAAAATTATTAAAAAATTATAGTTTTTTTAACTAATTTAGAAAGTTGTTTAATAATAATTGAATTTGATTAATTAAATACAGTGAATTTTATTAAATTTGTGAATTAATTAGGTTGATTGAGTATGAAAATATATTATTTTATTTGTGTGAACAAAATTGTATCGTTTAATTCAATGGCAGATCCAAGTGATTGTGTGTGGGTCAGATGACCAGCTCAAAATATTTTTTTCTCATATATATATATATTATTTTAGGATTTGAAGTTCAAAAAAGTTAAAACTAACCCTCTCAAATTCAAAATGACACCTCTCAAATTGAAAATATATTGTATATATACTAAAATAATATCATTCTTTAATAGTTGACCCCTCCTAATAAATTTTATGGGTTCGCACTTGGTTTAATTTGTTTATAAAATGACGTAATTTTAGTTCGAAGATCTAAATCTAATAATAATATTAATACAATTAAAGAGTGTAACTGTAAATTTTATTTCCGAAAAATAATCTAACATATTTTTTTCTTGCATCCTTTCCTGTGAAAATATGTATAGCATATTCAATTCAAATCTTAATTGAATTACAGTTATTTTGTGATTTAAAAAAATAAGTGTTTTAAGTTACTATTCTAGGATTAAACATAAAATAATTATGATTCTATTTCATTTTTTTATTACATAGTAATTCATTGCATCATAATCAGCTTATACATATGTGGACAAATAGACGGCTCTCACGAGCTCTCACATAGGGGAGAAATAGAAAAACAGTACTATTAAAGCTCCCACGCATAAAAAAAATACATCCAACCACCAAAGTTTGAAATCTTGATTTAGTATTTGTATGGTCTCATTTTCTGCATTTGCTCTCGCGTGGAAGGTTGGCTGGGGAAGCTACTATCTTTTGGGAGTTATATTTCCTTGATTCATTCGGTGCTCATAGCATCTTATCTTCACATTATGGCTTCAGTTCTAGTTCCTCTCACAGTTTTAGCTCGAATTAATTCTATATTATTGATATTTCTTTGAGATTTTGGGAAGTTTAGAGGCTGTATTGGGTTAGTTAGAGGAGAGTTTGCGCCTCTACCCAGGAAGGGGGAGTCGAGACCAGTAACATCTTTCAGATGATGGAATCCCTTTAGACCAAGCTTTTATGAAGTTACTGGTGCCAGTTGTCCCCCTAGTTGTGGTTTATATCGAGTAAATATGGACACACGCAGTGGCTTGATGAATCTTGGTCCTCTGGTTCTGATGTCTGATCTTCTATTCGGCCCTTGATTTTCCTCATTCGATCTCGGGTTAGGTGGGTCTTTGGTCGAGGTGATACAAGTATGGCTCATGCCTTTCCGCTTCAGCAACACCCAGAGGTTGCTAGATGTCTATCTGTTCGTGAGTGCCTCTCGACTCAGGATTCTCTGGATGCTCTTCCTCAAGTGGTTTATAGCAATTTTGTCAGAGTCTAGCTTGATAAAGCTTGTGATGATATTGCGGTTTGGAAGGACAACTCCTCTCTCTAGCCTCGCGTTATAAATGTTGTGTCTTTCAATAAGCGTGATAAAAAAGCCCTAACCTATAGTAGTCTAGTGACAACTTCATTTCGCGTGACTCCTCTTCTCACCTATCAATCGACATGTGACTATCATGACTGAGATAGTAGTCTAGCAAACCCACCTTATTCAGTTTGCTAGACTCCTCGTTAACATAATTAAAGCTTAGTCAAAATAGTTGGTTGTTTGGTTCTCAGTTCAATAGTGTGGGAGGTAGAATTGATCCAAGTGTAATGATCACCTCGTGCCCATGTTGGATAAGATGATTACAACCATAATCGTGAATGAATTCTTATCTCGTCATATAAATTATCATACTCTATAATAAAACCCTAACCAATAAAACAACAGTACCAATACCAAACTGTTTATTGTATTTATCATCATTATTTCTACATAATTTAAACCATGCTGAGAACTAAGGAGTGAATGAAAAATTGAGATGAAAAATTGGAAGTTGTCCGATCTTAGAGGAGCTAATCGACTAAGATCTAGATAGCGTGCAGGATTAGAAGTATCGCATGAGATGCAAAGAAGTCGCAAGTGTAGTTGACCACGGTGGGAATTTCAGATTTTTTATTGGAGTTTGTGTTTATAGGTTATTATATTAAGATTAATAATAAATTTTAAGGAAAAAACTCAAAATGGGATCTGAACTACCACCGGTTACTCAATTGCGGTCCGAACTATCACGATTTTCAAAAAAGGTGTGATGAAAAAAAATTGGACTGATTTTCTAAAATAAAATTTATCATTACATTCCTAAACTAGTATTATTATAAGATTTACATTTGTGTACAAAAATTAAGTCGTTTGGTTATCAAAATAAATAATATCACTTTACGCACATAAAATAAACGACGTCTTTTAATACTCGATCATCATAATTCTCAACAAATTTAATAAAAGCAATTATATTTAAGAAATTAAATAAACTGATCTTTAACATCATCCAAAATAGTCCAATTTTTTTAACCTGACACTCTTTTTAAAATTTGTGATAGTTCACACTGTAATTGGATATGTTAGCCAGTTCAGAACCGATTTCGGAATGATCTAATAGAAAAGGGTACATTCGTCATAACAACATTCAAGTGACAAAATTTTAGAACCATGACATGATGTTCATTTTTCGTATTTAATTTTTTTCTACATGAAAATACGTTTGCGAAACCCTAGCTTCTCTTCGATTTCCTTCCCCCGTACTCGCTAATCGAATGCAAACTATAGCACTGACCTCGTTGTTTCCTTCGGATTCGAAGCGCCCTTCACCTGCCCCTAGAGGCTTTTAGATTCGTTTTTTTGTTTGTCGAGTTTCGCAATGGTCACTGGTGCGAGAGTCGACGGTGGGACACCGACTATCTCCGCTGGGATTACGAAAACGATTCAGTCGATTAAGGAGGTAGTTGGGAATCACTCTGATGCTGATATTTATGCTGCCCTTAAGGAGACAAATATGGACCCTAATGAAACTGCCCACAAGTTGCTTAATCAAGGTTGTTTGTGTTATCATTATTATTACTGTTGTTGTTGTTTCATTTTACGAGTTTGGCCAGTGACGTCACTTTTTTTTGTGAATGATTATGCTTGATGAAGTTACTGGTGAGTTTTACCCCGAGTGATATAATTTTTGGACTTTTTATGAAGCTCATTATACTTTTGAAGTGTCAGTATCACTGTATTGTTGAATGTTTGGTTGTTAGATGCTTACTCAATGTTCTTATATGCTGTAAAGTAATCTTGTTAATACTAGTTTCTTAAGATTAGTGATATGTCATCTGAATTTTAGTTGATCTGGTTGCTTTTCAGGTTCATCCGGATTTAGTTATCAAAATGTTCCTTTCTTCTGTATATGGTTACAGTTATTTTTTTGGATGGGTATAGCATCGGCAGACTGTATTTATGTTTTTGCCTAATGAATGTCATTGTCATTTTTCAGAGCCATTTCATGAGGTGAGAAGAAAACGGAGCAAGAACAAAGAGGTAATAACTTGACCTCAATTTTTCTCTGATGTGGAGAGGTGCTCTTCGAAGTAGATACTTTATTGTTGTTTCCTGCCTTAGACTTGCTTCATTCGCACTCAGATTTGTTAAAACTGATCACCAAGTACTGCCGGGACAGTTAATTTTGTCCTTTTCAGCGTTGTCATCTTTTTATATACTCAGTAGCATGTACTGGCCAATACTGTTACAAAATATTTAATTATGCTACATTTGCATCAGAACGTAGGGAGCAATGGTCCTGCGGAACCCAGTAAAAATCTGCAAGAGAATGTTGATGAGGGTTCGAAGTTCAACTCTTTTGATCAGAATAATCAAATTCAGGATAATTGCAAGAGGGGTGACGAGAGTCAGAGAAGTGGCTACAACCAAAGGGGTGGTTATAATCAAAGAGGTGGTGGTGTTCACAGAAGTTGTGATAGGAGGAGTGAGGACAGTCAAAGATGTGAAAGTGTTCATAATGTTGATGATAATCATAAAAATGGTGGTTTTCAGAGATACAGCGCTATGCAAAGAGATGGTGGTTTTCAGAGAGGTGAGGGCAACCAAAGGGAAAGTGGCGCTCAGAGATATGATGCTATCGAAATATATGGTGATGTTCAAAGAGGAGATGGAAGCATCAGAAATATCAGTTACCAGAGAGGCGGTGGTTTTTATAGGGCTAGTGGTGTTAGAAAAGGTGTTAATTTTCAGAGGAATGACTATGCACGGAATCCCTTGCCACGTAATCTAGGTAATCTAATTTTCCAGGAGTTGTATTGCTTCACATAAATGCAAATTTTAACTGGGTTTTATTGACTCCTCAAATATTTCTATTAATGTGTCCTGTACTTTTTGGTACTTATGTTTTCAGTTAAGATTTTAATGGTACTGTTTGATGCAGTGAAAGGCAGGGAATTTCGAGTTGTGAGAGACAACAGATTAAACGAAAACACGAGTCATGATTCATCTGCTTTGCATCAGTGTTCAATATCGAACAGTGAAGAAGCAATCTGTGATGTTTCTACGAAAGGGTATGCTGTTAAGAATTACAGCATTGTACGTTTTGAGGATTATTCACAAATAAACTTGTGTTTCTATATAACTGATTCTACCAATATATTGAGTGATCATTGATACTGACAAGTAAAAAGTCAGATAGTGTAATGGAGTCCTCATTTTATTCAGATGACATGTAGAAATGTTGTTCAGATGACATGTTTTTTTGAAACTAGCTCTTTTCTTTCCACAGAGATTCTTCCGAAACTTTGAATAATCAAAAGGCTGCAGTTCTCAGAGGCTCATCTAATGAAAAGGCCCATGAACCAAAAGGATCAGATGAAAGGAAAGTGCCTAGTCAGAGCAGCAATACACAAAGGCAAGCTGGAAAATCAAAAGACTCTCGTCCCGTGTCTGCAGGGCAGGCCTCAAACAGCTCAGTTTTGGGGGTATACTCGTCCTCTTCAGATCCTGTACACGTCCCGTCCCCAGCAAGATCCTCTGCTAACGGCTCTTTTAGGCGTGAAGTTGGCGTGGTTGGTGTTAGGAAGATGCCGGCTGATAATTCTTGGAAACAAATTTCTGTTAATGCAACTTTTACGAAAAGTAATCCTTCTGCAGAATCAGTGCGTCCTCACAATGTCTCACGGAAAAGCAGCCAAAATGGGCAGAACACTATAACAGGACCTGGTTTCCTGTTTATGTCGGCCAGCAGACCTTTCTCCACCAGTAACCAGTATGGCCACAGATCACATCAGCAGCCTGCAGGGCATCAGAAAGGTACTTATCCAAGGATTGTCATCTAGGTTTGAAAATGATTTATTTGTCATTTATAATATGTATGGTCATTCTCAAGTCTCAACTTTTGGTTGCAAACAATCTGGACAGCCAAGATATTTGTAAGGTTTGTTTCCAAGTCATGGAAGCATTGAGCATTATTTGCGATCCATCTCTTACTAGTTAGTTATTGTGACCTTTTTGCAGCTGTTCAGCCGAGCAAGGAATGGAAGCCAAAGTCCAGTCAAAAAAATGCTGTCAGTGCTGAGGTTTTTGTGTTGTCTTCTGAATATGCATTACCTGCTGCAGATGGGCTTAAGGATTCTAATATGGAGGCAGGAAAGTTGCCGAATAAACATGATTCTCATGAAAATCAGTGTGTCATCATTGCCGAGCATATCCGAGTGCCTGATATTGATAGGTGTCGAGTAACATTTGGCAGCTTTGGGCTGGATGTTAATTCCATGGACTCTGTTGCAGGGTCTCAAACTGTTGGAGATGCTGTAGAATTTGGTGGAGATCATTCATCAAGGTTCGTGCAATTTTGTTGCTTTTGCCATAAGCCATTTCAGTAATCGTCAATTACGAAAGTTACTTTTAGGCTTTAATTAACATGTTCATGGATTGTCAGTTGTTAGGTCAAATGTAGTTCATTTAACTTTTACAATTGAGCACAGATTCAAAGCTTGAGTTAGTTTGTAAAGATGATTTTTAACCGTGTGCGCCATCCAGTATGCCCGTATCAGCTTCAGATGCATTAAATGGGGATGCGGCTGTCCATGAATCTCCAGAATCTTCAACATCTGGTGCAGCTGTTGATCATCATTTTTCAGATACCAAAGACTGTTCAAGTCCACGAAATTTGGAGAGTTATGCTGAGATTGGTATGGTTCGCAGTGATAGCGCATCATATGCTCCACCAGAGCTGCAAAAGCAGCACGATGCAGTTGACATGGGAAGCTTTTTGGTGCGTCACTGCGTATTGATGACATCTATATCACTGAGCATACTATTTGATCTCTTTTCTGCTTCTCAATTAATTTTAAGAAAAACTCTGTTAAACCTAGTGCCCTGTTTTTTTTTCCCTCAGCTAATTTTTGTATCTGTTCTCTAATCAGGCTTATGATCCTGAGAGTGGCTATGACATTGCATATTTTAGACAATCGGCTGATGAAGCGGCCAGGGGAGGTCTTTCTTCCGGGCAAGAGGTATACATTATTGCCTGAATAGGGAATACTTTAATTAATGTGCTTGATCATATTGTTCAGTGGACTACCAAATTTTTTGATTGATGAATTTAATTAATAATCAGTAGATGGTTAACATTTTTTGTAGCATTATGTGATTAGCGTATATATGCTTATGATGGCTATTTTTTGTTTTCAGGGATTCAACTCGCATGTAGCAGGGATGATTCCGGCATCACAAGCGCTTTACCAGCCACAGGCACAAGTCGCCCAGATGTACCCCCAAGTTCATGTTTCCCATTATATGCCATACAGACAATTGATTCCACCAGTCTATGTTCCACCTATGGGCATGCCTGGCTATTCAACAAATGCTGCGTATGCTCACCCAAATGGAAATGGTTACGTCCTGATGCCTGGTGGCAGTTCTCATCTCAATGCCAATGCCATTAAATACGGATCTCAGCATCAGTTCAAATCTGCCCCTGGTGGCAGTCCTACTGGATTTGGGAATTACACAACACCTAGCGGATACTCAGTAAATGCTGCTTGTGGAATGATGGGTGCAACTGGGATTGATGACCCATCTCGGCTGAAATACAAAGATGGAAACCTATATGCCCAGAATCCGCAGGTAGTAAGTCACTCATAACCTGATTCCTTGCATATTGTTTACTCTTCTCTCATATGAGACATTGGAAATTTGCACTCTCAAGTAGTTTGCTTATCAATATTTTTGAGTTGAATTTGGAGTCTTATTTGTGCAAATTGTAACTCAGTCTTATGTTACTCCACTTTTCCTGGCAGGCTGAGGCTCAGGAAATGTGGATGCAAAACCCAAGAGACATTCCTGGATTACAATCTTCTCAATACTGCAACATGCAAGGACAAGTTCCTCATGGTACCTACATGCCATCGCTGGCAGGTCACCATGCTGCATTCAACCCAGCAGCTCAATCTTCTCACATGCAGTTTGCAGGCTTCTACCATCCTCAGGCTCAGGCTGCAGCTATCCCCAACCCTCATCACATGACTCCAGGAAACGTTGGCGTTAGGGTTCCTCAAGCAGCACCCATGGCTCACGCTGGCGCATACCAGCAGCCTCAAATGAATCATCTGCAATGGACATCGAACACCTTTTGAGTGTAGCAAATGATTGGGTAACAAATGAAGGGATTTCAACGTCCATCACCATAAGTTAGTTCAACTAGAGAAATTTTCTGTCCTCTTGTATGAGATCAGAAACACACAATCACCTCTATTAATGCATAACTTGTTCAGCTTTTTTGTTTCAAACTCCGATATCAGCAGATACTTCGTCTGTTGTGCGTGTACAGTCAATTAACTTATCGTCAACTTCATCACAATATTATTTTTTTCATTATCTATTAATATTTAATAATACTGGTTTTCCTACTTTTATACTCCGTAGGTGTTAATAATACTTATTTTTCATAAATATTTTACAGTTTGTTGGGTGTGACAACTTTTACCCTTTTGTCGATTCTGATTACGGATGGGTTCAGTTTAAGGTGGGTGGTAGTCGATTTATTTTTATTTATGATAATTTGATTAAAATTCAACCCAAAGTCAAAACAATTCAATTTATATTTTAATTTTAAGTTGAATTTCGGTCAACCCATTTTGTTATATTATAAAGAAATTTTATAATCGAACCTAAAACATGCATGGAATTAAGTTGGGTTCAACATAATTCATTTTATTTTACTCAAAATTCAATCCAGTTAAACATAACTCAACCCAAAGTAGTTTATTTGAGTTTTATATAGGTTGGCCTTTGGATCAATCTTAAATTACTTAGGTGTCATTCTTTGTAAAATTAAGAGTTGAATGTTGCATGTTGTATCACTGTATGAGAGTCCGAATGGTCAGACCACGACTGATTACTGATTGTTAAATAATTTATTTTCATTTGATAAATCACTTTTTGAACATCTTATTATATTATAATTTATGATTATATCATTTTTATAAATTTATTAAATATATAAAAATTTAATTACAATCATGTTCAACAAAAAAATTATAATTTTTGCATTCATTCGCATGCCACTTCTCCTTTCTCGTCCATACTTGTTACATTTCTCAAACAATTGAGTGAAGACCTAGTTCAATCAACAACTGTTGTAAGGTAACGGAGAACTGTGATCAAAACGTAAAAAATAATTGCAATGATTATTGTGACAATCTGTATAGTTGAGGCTCTCATTTTAGGGAATAATTCTTTTTTGGCTATACAATTGGAAAAACCCTACACAAAGTATGTTCCAACTGGCTCCGCGGACTGCTCGAACGGTTGCTAGAGGAGGAAACGCCCTACTGTCGGATCTCAGAACTCTCCTTTCCTTGGACAGTCGACTCGGCCGAGAAGATCGACATTCCGATAACTGTTTTCTAGCGGTCGAGACTGTGATTTTATTTAATGGAAAGATAGAGATAAAGATGAATTTCAATTTAGTGAGGCTCTGAATGAGTTGTATGTGAGTCCTAGAAGGAATGAAACAGATTTACAATATTTTTATTTGGACTAACCAAAGAGACTCGATTCACTGAACACTGATTATATTAAGAGATCATTTCTTAATGATGTATATTAAGAGCAACAAAACAGAGCCTTACATTCATTTCAATTAATGCAATACACTCCTATCAAACATATCTTAATCATTTGTTTTCGATTTGATATCTGAAATAATCAGAGGAAACTCTTATTCTATTGTTTCTCTAATGCATTTGCTGTGGTTTATTTTGACTTTTTTAATAGATATCTATCCTTATCTCATTTTTTTATCATTGTTTAAATTATTTATATACAGCTCTGTGCTTCTCAGTTTGTATCATCGATTTCTTTTCTAAAAATTATTTTTTTAAAAAAAAAGACTTGCTTCTTTTGAATATTGTCGTATAGTAACACTTAATTGTATTAACTTTTTTCATCATTCCTTAAGGTGGAATGATGCAAGTATTGTATTTTTATGCCCAATAAAAGTGTTTTTGCCACAACAAAGATTTTAAAAATGCATGAATGAAACTTACTATAAATAAAATTGAGTATTTATAAGAATGGATAAATGAGATTGATTATTCATAAGAATGAATAAAGCAAGCAGAAAAATCTTCAATACATACAGAAATTATGTTGTTCATCACGAGGGATTTGATATAATGAAACAAACGATCCCATATGACTGTAACATTCAAGGCAGACTATGCAGGACCAGTCCTGACATTTCGGAGGCCTTAGCCGAGATAATAAAAATGGGCCCTCTTACATAAAAAAAATTCAAAAACTTTCAGTACATAGTTTTATAAATTTTAAAACTTTAAATCTTAAAAAACTAAATCCTAAATAAATATTAAGTATTCAAAAATATCATAACATTTTATATAATGATATAATATGTAGGTACTTCATAAAATGTATTTAATAGTGAAGAGGAAATGTGTTGTTATGTCATGACAATTTATTACAAAAAAAGTAGCTTAGTCGAGTTGATTGAGAGCCATTTTAATCAAGCTAAAGGGCAATGTTCGATTCCTTTCCACATCACAATTAAATTTAAAGTATCGGCTAGGGGTGCAACGGTTCGATTCGATTCGGTTTTATGTAAAAATCGAACCGAACCGATATTCATCGGTTTCAATTTTTTTAAAATCAA
>NQLW01000043.1:2561621-2573587 GCA_002312845.1 Kalanchoe fedtschenkoi | reverse complement strand
TACTGCAGCTGCAACCATTCTTGAACCGAAGCTCAGAGAGCACAGTTTCAAGATGGGATTAGTATTTTGCTTATTTGATTATGTCGGGAAGGAGTGTGGTGGCCGTTATTCAGCCATCGTTGTATCCCTTCAACACCAGCATGTTCTCGTGGGATCCAGCACTTTGGAACCACAAACTTAAGAGTTGCTTCATTATTCATATATTCACATGTTAGTGTCTGGCAGTCTAAATTATGTGGAGCTAAAAGTCTGTTCGAAGAGTGTATAATGATATTGTATATTACTTGAAAAATTATAATTACTCTCTTATATATATTAAGTCTCATATTCTCTTTCAATTCTATAGTACATTAATTCATTTCACATTTACAGAGTAACTCTTATAATACCAGAGGTCATGTCTTAAATCAGTGAATTTAATGTACTTTAGTATCAGTTTACAAGTTGAAGAGTGAGATACTCGAAGCTTGTCCCAAATAAATTCGAAACGAGGAAACAACTAAAGGTTTTGAGAGAGTCTCCAAGTTGATCTTGTGCAGATAACTTTGGTACCTTTATATGCCTTTTTGCTGCCATCACGCGCACAAAATGATAGTCACTCACAATGTGTTTCGTCTGAGCATAAAACACAGAATTTGAAGATAAGTAAATAACTTCAATATTACCACATTAAATAATAGAAGCACATGAAGAGGAAGCATCAAGTTCACTTTGGCATTCAGCAGTAGCGCTAGCTATGATTTTATACTCTAACTCGGTCGAAGAGCGTGCAATTGTCTTTTTCTTCCTAGGACACCAAAAAATCAAATTTTAACCTAGATATATAATAAATGCGCTTGTAGAGCGACAATCACTGGGACAATCAGCTCAATCACTATCAAAAATATTGAAATTGTGTACTAGGTGATCGTGTAAGCAATAACTCATGAGAGACAATATTCTTTAGGTAAAGGAGGACACATTTTACAGCATTTCTATGAGTAATGATTGATGAATGTATGTATTATTACACTTTGGTAACTGCGAATATAATAACTGAATGAGTGTGTGTAAGATATAATGAGAACCCAACAGCATGGCTATGGAGTGTAACATCTAAAAATATTTATCCTCCTTGGTTAGGATTATTGTACCAACAGCCATAGGTGATCGGATATGTTTGCATTATATCATTCCAGCTTATCTCATAATATTATTAGTGTACCATTATTGTGAAAGATGCAAACCAGAAAAGTACAAGTGAGCCCACCCAAAAGAAGCGTAACATTCCTAAATCTTTAATAAATATTTCTGAACAGAAAAATATCAAATTAATTTGGTCACTGCCTCAGAGAAATTCCCGGTCATAATATGATTATCAATATAAATAAGCACAAACATCTTAATAGATTGACTAAGTAAAATGAATAAAGATGTATCTAATTGAGATGCTACAAATCCAAGCATAAGTAAAAAATTGAAAAGTCGGTGATGTAACACACTTGGAACCTGATGAAGGTCATATATTGAATGATGAAAAGTTTATAGACGTGGTTTGACTGAGCAACATCAATAAATCCGGGTGGTTGTGTATAAAGATCCTCATTAAAAATTCCATAAAAAAGCATGATCCACGTCCAGTTGACGCATTATCTAGTCACAAGATAAAGCTAAGAAAGTACAACTTGGATTTTATTTGTTTGACCACTGGACTAAAAGTCTCATCGAAATCAATTCTTTTGTTGTTGATTAAATCGACGGACAAAAAAGTGAGTCTTACATCTTGTTAAAGCACTATCAGAATTTATTTTAACAGTGTATACCAATTTAGAGCCAATGCTATTTACTCCCGGCTAAAAATGGATTAAAGATTACAAGTTTTGTTAGTCATCAAAGTATTTATATCGAGTTTGAATAATGTTAAGCCAATGTATAATTTTATTGGCTTGACTAAAGTGTTGGTCAAGTTAGTGGAGCAGGGTCAAGTTAGTGGAGCAAGTGTGAGCCACAAATGGAAGTTTGAAATATTTCAATGATATTGGCTTTGGAAATGCGAGGAGGCCGAGAAGATGATATTAGAGGATGTGATTGTGGTCGTGGTGATGGTGATGCTAGTGCTGAGGTAGAATAGAATTAGGGAGATTGATGCCCAGTTGGATGGGTACGCGTGTGGATATTAAATCCAATCCAATTTAATTCTATGATTAAAACTTGCCAAAAAAAATAAATGATGATTTTTTTATATGACATTTGAAGCAAGAATTTTGAAAATCAAATTTAGAACAAGATAATTGATATTATTGCACTACTAAAAAATACGAGTTTTTCTGTAAAAAAAACTTCGTTGCCGGAAACTAATCAAAAAACTTCAGATCATTTTCCGACCACGTTTCGGTCAAGTTCAAGCAAAAAGTGTATTTTTTTAATTCAAATAATACGTTACACACCATTTTTCGACAAGTCATATGTCTTGACATAGGAATCAAGTTATAAATAGCATTGACACGATGACACATCCATCGGATGACTATGCATGCTGGAAAGAGTTTGATCACAAGCACCCTCATTTGACACATAACTTTTATCTTGAAACAATATGTATAGTTCTTGTTCCCATTTAGAAATATCAGCACAAAATTTATATAACATTTAATAATTAATCTAAAAATGAATATAGTTGTGATTTGAACTTGTGGTTTGGCAATTATATGTAATTACTCCTTACATATTATACCACTTGGTCACACCCCGTGACTAACTGACTACACTAAATATGAATTATATAACTAGCTCAGATCATTTATTCAATTTATAAAATACAAAAAATATTAAAATGAGTTTTATACAAGAATGTTATAAAATTATTTTTTTATATTTTATCCTACTTAAAAAAATTTAAAATTAATTATAAAAATATGCATTTAATTTTTATATACTTTTTAGGGCCCACTTTTTTATTTCGTTTGGACCCTAAAGTATCAAAACTGGGCCTGTTGATGGACCTGCTAGTTCATATTGATTTATTAATTTAGCCTTTATTTTCGAGTTTGAAGTGAATGAGAGAAAATTGAAAAAGAAAATATAAGATTTGAGAATAGAAATAAAAATAATTGTTTTCATGAGTTGGTTGGAGAGATAAGAGTAAAAGAGATTACACTTAGTTAATTGCGGAATACCCTAAAATTTAATTTTAATTGTTGAATGGTAAAATTGATTTACGGCCAAATCCTCTCAGAAAAGAAAAATGAAATTCTAATATCTCCAAATTCCTACATAAAAAATTTCAGAAATTCACTCGAAATCTCTCTCCTAAATTAACTCGGAAATATTAGATCTAAGAAATTGGCCCATAAGTCACTTATTTCTGCCCAATTACTCGTGAGCTGTCCCATTCAGCGTGTCCGTCCTGCTAGTTTTCATATGATGTGTTCCATTTTCACACCACAAGGGCACTTCGGCCGTGTTTGGTCAAGAGGAAATTTGATGAAAAAGAAAATTTGAGAAAAATTAAAAAGGAATTTTTTGTTTGGTTTATGAAAAATTGAGGATGAAAAACTAAATGAACAGTAAGATGGTAAATTTGAAGGAAAATTTGTTTAATTTAAAGAATATTTTAATACTTCTTATAAAAATTTTCACAACCCAACAAAGTAAAATTAAAATGAATTCACTCATTTTTTTCCCCTCTAACTTTTCTCAAACCAAACACAGCCGTAGCAAATAGATGGAAAGTGTTATTGATAGGTAGAATTGACATGGAGGGGAGCTGACGCCAATCAGCCACCCAATATTATAATACACCTCTCTTATTTTACGGCTACAGATAAAACCAAACCAAGATCATCATTAAGGTAATACAAAGAATTTATTGGTCAAAATGAAAACGGAAATGGCAATTCGTGGACTATACCATATCCCCACCCATATACCCCCCTCTCAGCTAAACTAGCTAGCTAAGCCATTTTTTATGTAATACACACTCTCCCACCCCATCTCATCACCTGCTATTTATCTCCACTCTTTAAAGTTGCGCCATAATGCCCCAACTCTAACACTTATATTAGCTGCTTTTAGCTCCGTGAGTCATCTAGGCCCAGCCTCCCAGATAACCAGCTGCGGACCTCATCCATCTCTCTTGGCAGCGTGTAGTGTCCGACCCTGCGCATAACCATCGACCCTTTTAATCTGCTAGCTAGCTATTACACTATGAATTCAGTCAGCATATATATAAGAGAAAATGGCAAGCAGGCTTTACCCTTCATAGCTCCTGAATGACACGTATCTGAACCCAGCTGACATCAAGCTGTGCGCTGACTTCTCCCCATAGCTGTAAGGGACCACATCATCGCCTGAATCCAAGGAGTAGAGATTGATGTGGTGGGGTGACAGAATATATACACTTGCATCATTGTAACTATAAAAAAAGAAAGAAAGAAATGGTTACAGTTTCCATGACACATTAGGATTGGCAAGGATGACGCTCGCCTTGCTGCGTCATGAGACCCTTCTATTTTGTTTCTCAGCCCCCTACAAGATCCATCATCCACTTACATCAGACTTTGATATTGTCAAAGGCTAGCTTCGCAGGTTTGTTTCTTTGTAATGTGGCAGCAAATTTAAGGTACCTTGAGAATGGAAGCCATCCACTTAGACCAACGACAGCCCTTAAGTTGATGGGGTACAGGCTGCCATTACCATATGTCCCCAGTGCGAAACAGGTAGCAGAGTAGAGTGCAGCCGCAGCGCCCATGCTGAACCCTCCCACGCCAAGTTTAACTGTGAATTCATTCCAAACAACAACAAAAATTTCAAATATCTTCTTGTGTAAATCTAAGTTGTGTCACTAGTAGAAGCTAGCTGTTAGTTGACGTCTGATATGTGAGGTGATCATCAAGTCCCTACCATCACGTGGCTCCGTTGACAGCAATGTCGCAATGTGAGCTGCAGATGCATCTAATCCCTCCAGGTCATCAGGGCTGTCTTCTGAAATCTCCGCCACATCACACCCTGTAAATAGATTACATGAGAGTTTTTTTTGAATTTATTGAAGAACCAGCTAGCTCTGCCATGCATGTTTTTGAGAAGAAAAAAATGGCGCATTTCTTACATGCAGTGCATGCAAAGCCCCCCACCAGCGACACAGGTCGGGTAGGAGCAGTTGGGCAGATCCATTTGATCTGCACGAGAAATGGAAACAATTAAGCCTCAAAGTCGTTAAGGAAAGGGAAACAGTTGATGGATAAATAAAGTAGGTAGTAATTAAGCATACATTGGACATGGGAAGTCCTTCAAGTAGCTGGGACCAGCTGCAACACAAAACAAAAAGAAGAAGAAGAAATGAGTAACAAACCAAGTAGTAGTTGCGATAAATCGAGAGGTGCATGAGAGGCTGCCGGGCCATTGAGAATGATAACAATAAATTCATAAAGAGATAATCAGAGGGAGCAGATGATCGATGATATTGGTCCCCTAGAGTAGAGCAATATTGCCGCCTGGCATATACTCAGACTTGACTCATACAAGACGTAAGGAAAAGAACAAGTGTGGTTTTTAAATTTTACGATGATGCTGGGGTTTCCCATCAAATCAACCCGAATAAGAATCTCCACGACAAGGAAAGAATTCCATCTAAACCTCCCCCCGAAACTGAGAGAACATGCTGGGACATTGACATTCTCGGTAACTCTTTAATTCACATTTTGAGTAGAAAGTTTGTAACATTAGAATAAAGGTGATAAAGAATAATAATCAGATGTAAGTTTTCTTGTGCTGAATAAAAAATAAAGGAGAGATGACTCTAAACATTACCTCGACCCGTTGTCGCCCAGGCCATGCAGCCAAACAACTGTAGCTTGGTGTTTCCCCTTTGGCCTCACCACATATGTCCTTCCAAACTCAGTTGTCCTCCTACCACTTCTACTGCCTGAAAGTTACAGTAAGAACCCCCATTGGCATTTTAATATACAAGTAATTAAGATGTTCCCATTTCCGCCACTTCATGTCAAGCAAGCACCTCTACTCTACTCTAAGTCTAAGGGAACAGAAAATTAGCTAGCATCATCAGGCAGAGTACCCAGCTAGCTCAGAACCAAACTTTACTGACATCATCAGATAATTTCATAAAACGAGAGGTGAATCAATCAAAGATTAATAAGGAGGACTAACCAGAACCCATGGAGGCGCTTGCGCCGTAGCTCATCTCGTCTCAGCAGCTTGTTTTGTAGAATTGAGAATAATGCACCTGTAATCAAATGCTCTTAGTTACAAATTCCAGTGCAATGAGAGTTGAACAAGTGCGATGAAATGAAACAGAGATATGGAGGCTCTATTTATACACTAAAATAGGAATCAGTACCCCCGGAAAGTGAACATGCATCTACTGAACGCAATACAGTGAATGGCAGCTAAGCTACACACCATCTATCTAGCAAAGTGTTATGCGTAGCATCATCGCTGAAAGTGAAATTACTTCATAAATAAGACAAAGAGACATACATACACACAGAGACTGAAAATAAAGCAAGATATCTTTTTGAGAGGGTGGGAATCCAAGCTGCACCCTGCACCAAGAGAACAGCAGCGGCAGCAGGCTATCGCAATTGATGGAATTCAGCTGAGAGAAGAATCAATGCTTCAAAATAAAAATTACAAAAAAAATGGCTACAATTTAAAGTGAAGATTGAATAAATAATGACAACATGGAAACTGGTTGCTACAAGTAGCAGACGAGAGAATAATAATATTGCTGAAAACAAGAAAGCAGAATCCTTTTATATATATATATATTTTTTTTCTGAGGGAAAGAAAACTATCTTTCCTTTTGATTTCATTTTTTTCGGGGATGATTGACAGATACCCATTAACCTCTCCACAAAGCTAATTAAGTTCTCTCTTCTTACCACTTTTTTTTTTTATTTCTCTGAAGAAGTTTGATTCATATGAGAAGAGAATATATGTGAGAAGAAGTAGCTAGAGCCATTGTAATTGTAATACACTGCTGCACAAAAATATGTATAAATATAAATATATAGATATAGAAAATATATATAAAGATCATGAAAGGGAATCTCATCATATCAGCAGCAGCAGCTAGCAGCATGATGATCTTATTGTTCTTCTGTTGGCAATGTGTTTATCTTGTGTACCAACCTGGATTCACTGCGAAAAAGGACAAAAAGAGCAGATATTGTGTAGCTATGATATCATCAATATATATACTAGTAATAATGTGTTAAATAAAATTCTTGGGTGTCATTATTTTGGAGTTGGCATTTGTGAAAGGGTGATGCAATTGGGAGTCCCCACACTCTTACTCAAGTTTTGTTTTGATTATATAAGTCACAGTGTATGTATGTATTATATGGTTGCACCCACACAGGCACGCAAGAGACTGACTGGCCATTTTGTGGCAGCACCAGCAGCAGCAGCAGCAGGTGTGTCCAACTCCATTCTGGGGGAGGGGCCTAGGATTACATTACATACATATATTCCCCTCTCTGGCCATATATAATGCCCCACGCCACCCAGTCACTTGTTTAAACTATCTACTACGTTAATTAGTCTTCTTAAATAAAATGACACACCATGCATTACAAAGGAACAATATCTGTCTTTTTATTTCCTATTCTTTTTTAATATTACTGGAAAAAAAACTTCATTCTGAACTACGAACTTATAGTATTCTCGTAAAAAATTGTAAGTAATTCGCCACACAAGTTTTTCATACCATTTAAAATCGGTTTTATGTACGTAGACTTAAACGTACAATAATGAGGGGCAGAGCCACTGGGGGCAATGGGGTCGGTTGCCCCCTGAATCTCACCTAAAACATCTATGTCTATGTAAAAATAAAATTGGATCCGCCACTGACAATAATGCTTTTGTGTGTACATATTTCCTAATTGTTTTAGGTTGTGTTTGGTTCAGTGAAAATTTGAGAGAAAGAAAAAGTCCAGTGAAAAAGCAAAAGAGTTCTTTGTTTGGTTTAGGGAAAGTTATTAAGTGAGGGGAATGAGATGAAATGTGGTAAATTTAAACAAAACAAAGAGTGTTTAAACATTTTCCCATGAATTTTTCACTATTTACCAAACAAAAAAAAAACTAAAATATATTCCATTGATGGAGAATTCATTTTCCATCAAATTTTTCTTCTCCTCAAATTTTTCCCGAAACCAAACACAAACTCAGTCTTAATCTAAGATGTCATATAAGAGAGTTTCTCATTCTTAGCAATAATGTGAATAATTTGTATGGTCTTGTAAGCAAATTAAAAGGCAAGGCTAGCTAGTTCATGACATTATTATTCCAAACTTTGGCACTAAGTCAACTAGTGTAGTGTGTGTTCTCTCTATTAGTTGACATTGCTAAACGGAAAAGTTTATGATGATTTTAATGTAATGTCAACCCCGGCCTGATGCATCTTTACTACCCCACAAATAGCATTTCAAATTAGAATAAAAACTTAGGCGGCAGCTTTGCGACTATACTATACATAATGGCTCTCTTATTATAAGCATAAATATATATATGTATAGGTAAAATCTGTAGTGTGTGTGTCGACAAAGATATGCCCTAACCACTACAACTTTCATAATGGTGATGAACATTTTCATATTAGTAGCAGAGTTCCAGATGAGTACTCATCCATCGTGCACTCGTGACATCTGATTGATTCAAAATTTTATTTCTATCCGTCCGTCCCTGGGCTCCTACTCGCACACCAAGAAAAATGAAATAATTATATTGATGTCCACGACCACCACGATTGAATTGAAAAAGATTTAACATGGATAGATAGGGTTGGGGAATATATTTCTTTTCATGTGACTTTATATTTATGTCTTGCCTTTTAATTATTATCGTTCCTTGCAGTCAGACTGGTGTATAATGATGTTCACATATATAGTGCTATTTGGGCCATCAAATCTTTATGTGGATTCTTCTACCTACATGGAATAGGAATAATGTCGCCACCCTTCCATTCATTCATTTCTGCATAACATTATTTTCATTTCTCTTCCATTATTCACATCACAGTCGCATGCTGACAGATTGCAAGCTCTCTGTGTAATAATATATATAAATGCATGAATAATTCAGCAATTACAGCGTATGAAATAGTAAGATTAAGAATATAAGAAAAAGGCGCGGAACATAATGAATGCATGTTACTTAAAAAAATAATCTTTACTTGTGGTGAGGAGTATACTCCATATACACGAATGGAATTGGAATATGGAATAAATATTGCTAGCTAGCTAGCAACAATATAAATAAAAAAAACAGAAAATAATGTTACTCTACCTTTCTCCGTCTGAGATGATTTACAATGAGAACCGTTGTTTTCATGGAGCTGGGGCTAGCTCCGACAACTTGACGCGCAGGAATTTGAACTTTTTGAGAGAAATTTATTTGTATAGGAAACAAAGGATGGTGTGAAGAGAATTCCTTTTAGATGGGAGTACGTATATATATTATATGCTATGTTGGAATGGAAAGTAATAGTATTTCCCTTCCCAGCATCAAGAGAAAAATATATACATGTTTTGCCGATAAGAGAATGGAACATGGAACAAGAACTTTTGAATAATACAGTTATTTATTATAGTGTCTGTATGATGATGTCTAGCTCCGGAGGTGATCTCCAGTTGTTTTTGAATATATTCCATCAGTGTGTCTCCACGGAAATACTAGGATGCAATATTTTTTAATGCTTATTATTACCCATGCCAATCAACCCTATCGGTGGCTGGGAAATAATAGTCGTTGAAGATCGAAAGCACCACGTGTCGAATTAATTCAGGTTAGATTTCCGCAATGTGGGATGGAGAAACTTTTATCTGAAGAATGAAAGGAACATGGACGACGAAGGAGAAATTCCAATTTTTCCCTTTTCCACGCGGCGTAAAAGGGAATATATAGTCTTGAGCTGCTGGAAGTTCAAATGTCTCCAAGTAGTACATTTTCCATCTTGTGCTACAACTTTATTATGATTATATATTCGTGGCTAAATGCTGAGCATTAATAAATCAAACCAAAGTATTACTTTTGGTTTTCTTTTTCCTGTTTTGGTGCATGGATCTTATTCTTTGTGTCCTTCCATTTAAATACATGAAAACAAAAGCAAAGCAAAGCAAAACCCACAATTTCTACTCTCTCCATCTGTTTTTCTTTCAATATTCCTTTGTCTTTTCTGTCCTTGATATAACTTATAACCTAAAGCATAACATTAAAGCAAACTGGGTTGGTTTTATACCACATCGCAAACAAGTTCAATTAAACTAATTCGTAAATATAGTTGGACTCACACACACATTATATTGTTAACTGATTTTGAGTGTGAAACTAATTAACTATACTAATTTGATATCATGAATAAATCGGTATAACATGTTGATTTCGTCTGCAAGAAGTCCTACTTGCGTTCTAATTAGTTTAAATGCAGGTAAAGGAAGTGTATTGATGCATATTTGTTTGGTTTAGAGAGAAATAAAAAATGAGATTGAAAGTTAAAAAAAATATGTTTGGATTAAAAAAGTTGGATGACCAAAATATACAACAAAATTTTAATGAACCAAAGACTATTGTTATATGTTTCACAATACACCCTGCTCATTTTTCCTAAATTAAATACGGGATTAGAGACATATTTACGGGGTTGTGTGGTATGTTTTTGGCCTGCGGGCCTTCACTGCACATGTGTTGGGAAAAGTCTCAGATGTTTCGTATCTGTTCAGAATTCCGTTTAATTAATAAGAGCAAAACAGTAAAGAGTACACAAAATTTAATGAGTTTCGGTAGTGTGCATATGTTCTCGGGAGCAAAAGAGCGGATATAAAATATTCAGTTACATGATATTTATAATAGTAATTCTAGATACGGATTTGCTAAATTATCTTTATACCATATCGCGAGGTTTTAGCCTCGCAACCTCCAACTCACTTAATCGTGACCTGGAATTTGTCAGTATCCACTGAGATTCAATCGTATATCACTCTCCGCTCCACTCTGACATAAATCTTTTATCAGTTTATAAACTATACCCAACAATATCAAAGATATCTGAATTCTTAAAACAGAGATATATTGATAATCATCAATAAGTAAAATAAATATGAATAATAATAATTAATTTTGAGAAGATTAATTTAATTACCCTCCTACTTAATATTGATTTTTATCTTATTTTATAAATACTAATATATATTTACTTTAAGAATGTAAATATAATTAATACGAAACCCATATGAAACTTTGCTAGACAAATTATCTAATATGATAATGAGAGTTTTTTTCCGTAAGTATATACTTACAAAAGGAACTGTCATTTTGAAGTCCGGGTTTTTCAATAGTCGCTCCCTAATCGCACCTAAAATATTTTAAAAAAATTATATATAAAAAATAAATAAATTTATATATTTAATTTCAATTAAAATTTTAATTTTGCCCTCCTCAAATTCAACCCAAAATTTTGATTATGAAAACAAAAAAAATCCCCAAAACCCCACTGTTTCGGGAGGAATCAAATTTCATAGTTTTGATATGAAAGGGCATGAAGTTTTTAATATAATTGTTAGGTGAAGAAAGTATGTGAAAATGATAATTATTCTGATTATTAGAATAACTGCTGTCATAAATTAAGTTAGCAGGAACAAGAGAGCCTAACAATGTTTTGTTGTTGTTTATTTTTGTTTTTTGGGTTACCTACTTTGTGGAAAGGGACTAGCACCTGCAGTAGTGATGAATGATGATGTTCTGATCACACCTCCATGCTGCATTCTTATCTCATCTTGAAGCGAATGTAAGCAACTTCTGTTGGCTTCTAGATCAAATTAATTACGTGGTAACGCAGCCGCCCATATTAAGTACACATGGCCAGTCACAGTGGTGTGAAACTGTCGTGGTTGCTTTCAAAGGCAGGCAAGGCTGTCCTCAACTTATACGGCAGGCAAGCCACGTGAGGAAAATTCTTGCTGGAGACATTCTGA
>NQLW01000043.1:2540602-2561518 GCA_002312845.1 Kalanchoe fedtschenkoi | reverse complement strand
AAAAATATTCAACAAAAACATCCAAGAAAGCACAAAATAAGCCTAATAATATTTAAACAAACATGTAAGCATTGGAACATTAGTTTAAAAAAGCCATATTTTCAATCTTGTAAGATAAAACCGGTGGAATAAGGCAGAGATCGGATTTTCTGTTCCGATAAACAAATCCCTGCAAGCTGACCAGATCATATAAGTTATAAATCAAGCACAATTCTGATCATAACTAAATCCAAAATCAACAAAACGCCCAAAATCAACAATACACCTTCGTATCAGCCAAACACAAATCAGTCCACAGTCATAAAAACTCAACACAAACCATTATAAATCCACTTTTAATCACATTGAGCCCAGTTTAAACTTTAAAGACTCGTTGACCGAAACAAAGACCATTAAACACAAATCATCCAGATCTGCTACAACTCAAAAACACAAGCAGACACGGCTAAGTTACGACTCCATACAAGGTTAAAATTCAACTAGGTTGATTTCAGTGAAAGCACTCACTTCCGGAATCTCTGCTTTCACTTCATCAAGCAGCTCCGATTATTGACTTACGGATTCAAGCAGACACGGGTATAGAGACGGAGAGAGAAGGAAACCATTAACCTCACAGTCAAGGGCGACCGCCAAAGGTCCTCGTCTGCCTTCGGCGTCCTCGTTCAGCCGTCCTCTTTCCTCCGGCTCCCTTTTCACTCGATGGCGATGGACGATGAGTTAAATGATATAATGACCCGCCTAATTACACTATTTGACCGACTAATCGGTGCCTAATCGGAGTTTATCTAATTAATCGGATTTTTAAACGCCTCACGTCTAATCGAGGCGTTAAGCAGCCGCCCAACGCCTAAACGGCGCCTAGGCGGCCGCCCAGACCGCCTTTTAGAACATTGGTACCAAGTACTTTGACAGTAACCAAAGCAAAAGCACTCGTGTCGCACTAAGCACCAATTCATCCCCATCTCACCATTTCACGTCCTAAGTCAGAAACTCTAGCCCTACGTTTGCTTTAAGGAAAATGAGAAAGAAAAGAAAATGGAACCCCCTTGAATTTCATTTTATTTGTTCTAATTTAGCTAGTAATGAAAAACATATGCAAATTTTCTACCAAATTTCCCTTCCTCTATTTTCTCTAAACAACACACAAATTATATCTAACGTTCCATCTCATTTGCCTTCCCCTACCATTTTCCGCAAACCAAACGGAGGCTCAACAAAAAATGAAAACATTAATGCAAAACACGGTCACACAAGAAGCTGGTTTCTAAATATCCAAGTTGACAATTTCCTAATGGTGGAGGTCGTACCAAAAATCCCAAAATTTAGTCATTCAAAGCTGATCTGGTATTTTTGCTACCACCTAATACTGATATTGTCAAATTTCGTCGAGCTGAACAGATGAATTATTTTTGCAGGCTTTAGAGAAAACTCAATGCGATCCAGTATATAGTCAAGTCCTATGTTACAAAAAACCACCTAAAAAAGAGTGCTGGCTTATATGATGCCAAAGTAAACGGTGTATAACAAATGGAAACAGACTTGAGAATGTGTACTAAGAATTTGTCTTGACAATTCTTGTAATCAGACTTTTATTCCCGCACATGAAAAATCAAAATATGAGTTTAATGATGATGCTCATCGTCACTATGACCATCTGGAGATCCTCCTGGGCCAACAACTTCCAGCTGCCAAACAAATAAAATCAAAAGGTAAGTGTCAAAATCATCACTAACAATCACCTTTGAGTTACTATTGGTCTTCAGCACAACATAGGATAGCATCAATACTGCAGAACATATTTACTCGTTCCTATGTACCTTCTTCCAGAATACACCGACATAAAATTAACAACTTTTGCTTTACATTGAGAACTAACTGTGCTGCTGCCAACCAGGTGACCGCCAGTCCACCATGACCATTTTAAAAGCTGAAATTCATAAAAGAAAGACCTACCTTGAAGTACTGAGTACACACCGGGCACTCATGCGGCTTGTCCTTCTCCAGCCAAAACCAAACAACATCATGCTCATCCTCTGGAAAGAAGTTCGCATCCAAGTGTTAGTATAAAAAAAATAAAAATGAGTAACTACCCAATCAACCAACATCCAAAACCATACATAAATATTTACCTCCTTCACCACCAGGACATCCAACTATCCTCTTGTCATAGTAGGATTTCACAATAGCAGGAGCTTCCTGTAAATTAATGAAGAGAAAATTTACAAGAATGAAAATTTCATCAATTTCTGCGCTGCCAATCAACAAGCTCGATCACTTACGTATAAGAAAAAACAGCACCTTCCTCACAGAAATAAACAAGAAAAAGAATAAATAAAAATTGGTAAATCTCACTTATGGAAAGGGTTACAATAAATACATAATTGATACCATGCCACCAGGCAACAAAAAGCATAATGTAATTCAAGTAAAAATGCTTGATCATCTTATATGTGCAGCCACTAGCTAGAACATGAAGACTTGATGGAGTGAGAAATAAGCAAAGCACATATAAACAACAGAATCTGTTATTCCTTTCAGTATTAGGAAAGCACATGCAACTTCATTTGTTAACCCCTAACATGCTACTATTATAAAAAATAATCAGAAAGCTTGATCATGCAAGGTACTAAAATACATCAGAAGCTAAAGAAATGGCTATCAGAAAAGGTGCATTTCATGTTGGCTCACTATAATCAGCACTTAACCAAGATGTGCTCAACAGAGACTCATGAGTCACGAGTCACGACAAGTAGGACACACACTAGCATAGGTCTGTTAATACTACTATAATTCACTTAATGACAGAAAAACAAGGTCAGCATTCATGATTGAACAAAAATAAAAGAGAAAGTCAACGAGAAATGCAAAGGACATTGGATTCAAACGATAATATCAATAAATAAAATAACTTCTTCTGCCAGAGCCTCTAAGAAGCTATAAAGTACACGAACATCCTTGGACCAAAGAAAATAGGAAGAGAAGCAGAGTCGCTAATTCTAGCAAAGAGACTATTCTGCGGTGCACTGTTTCCCAATGTGGGAAAGTGCATAAAGCAAAATGTTTAAATAACTTAGACAGCACACTCTATGCCAGTAAAAATTGAAAAATAAATTTGCGGAAGAAATTTATAGTTTGAAGCGAGAAGAAATGATTGATGCACTAACGTCCAAACAATCTTTTTTGAGATGCTGGTTGCCTTGTTATGTAAGAAACCGTATTTACAGTAACATTTCAATTAATAATTTACGATTAATGAGATACCAGCTACTAATGGTTCAACAAGTGTAGTGTAAATAAACGAGAGAAATCTTTGAGAGAGGGGTTCACATCTACAACTTCTGCCTTGCCGGTTGACATCATTGTACAATTGACTTACAAAACATTTTGAGCATTGACAAAGTGACAGACACTTAAGAATACGGATGCAAATTAAATGACTCACCAAACCCCAGTAACAATACATATATCCAGTTTAGCAAGGTAAACAATATGACCATCAGAACATGGGTACATCAAAAAAGCCATGTGATCGAATACATGAGTTTCAAATAGCCTAACAATTATATCGTAAGCCACACATATCATACAGATACAGATGGGCACACAGATCATAAACTCACAAATCATCTATCTAGTGTCTTAGTTCCAGTTCAATTGCAGCAGCTGATAGACATTGAAAACACACAGGCAGAATAATTTTATACACTAACCTTGGTACCAAAAGGACCTACAGGGTGGTCGATTTCCAAAATATCCCTTCCCTAAAACCACCACAAGTTGAAATCAGCAACCGTTTTCATCCTAAATAAACCTATACATTCTCTACCAAAACACGAGCATAACCTCAAGCTCAGCTTCTAGCTCCTCACGCTCGTGTCCAGTCGCAATAGGCATCACGTCCTCTACTCTCAACTTCGTCCCAACATTACCAGCTACCAAAAATCAGACGAATCACAAACATCAAAATCCAACTCGTCGATCGAACAAAGGCACTGCATCTACCAAGGGAAGTTCGTTTCCAGGTAAAACGCTGTAATCTGAAATGGACTCACCGGCATCAGAGCTGAATAATCGAGAGAAGCTGGTGGCGACGGGCCGCGAGACGAGGAATCGGTCAGCGGCGGCGGAAGGGCGCAGGGCGAGGTTCGAAGTGCATCTTAGGGTTTGGAGCTGGGAAACGATAAGCCGTCTCCACATGATTAGGGCGAATGAGGAAGGAGTAGTGACGGAGACGAAGAGAGTTTCCGATTCGAGAGTGAGAGATCAACCAGATCAGAGGAGAAGAACAGGAGCGACGACGAAAATGAAGATGAGATGACTGTGCGTGTGCCTGCGCCTGCTTTTCATTTCCGCTGCTCTCGCATCTATTTATTTACCATTATGTGTCATTATAAATAAATATTGTCAAAAACATGCCACTAAGTATCCCTATTTTCCAAATCATGCAAAATGCAAATGGTCATACAATTTGATCAGCTTTGCACCCTCGGGCGTTAGCTCGGCTTGGTGGCGGTTGGATTAGAAAGCTCTCTATTCATACCAACGTCAATATGAATGATTACTAATAGGGTAATAATTTATCCTATTTTAGATATTTATATTTATAATATTTGAGTCATTTCTGAGTGATTATGAGTAATTTATAATTGATTTTGCCTCTTGTAGGTTAAATATGAAGAACACTGGCTTAAGAAGAGGAAAAAGATGAAAACAGTGCAAACTGAGTTAAAATCGGACAAAAAATCAAGTTCAGGGGTCAAATTGTCAAAGGAAGAAGTTCAGGGCAAATCTTTAAATATGCATAACCACAACTCGATCTAGATCGAGCTGCCTTTGCACTAGCTCGATTCAGATCGAGCTGACACATGGCGGACCCAGAAAAGACAGTTTCTAATTCTCGTTTAGGAACCCTTTTGACGATAGAATTCCTGTCGAAGACAGTCTAAGATGACATATCAACTATAAATATAAGTCTTGTGCTCAAATCCTAATACGCCTGACACCACACCACATCTTCCTTCCAGAAGGGCCACAGAGACGAATTTCGTTCAGAGTTAGAGCTTCAAGAGACTAAGTTTCCTTCTACCACTCTTGTTTTACTTTCCTAATTATTTTATGATTGTTATTTCAATTATGTGTAGTGAGTAGTCGCCTCTGTCCTAGGATCCTACGAATCCTAGGTTGTGTGTAAATTCAACTTTTCATATTTATTAATTAAGAATATTTTGCATTCATGTTGCTAGTGCTTCTTTGAATGTTAGTGCGTATGTTCATTATTTAGGGATACTTAAATATTATCATGCGTAGTTATTCAGAGTTTAAATATGCATGCTTTAAGAATTTTTTTATGATTAAATCTATTACCCTCTAAGTTAAGATATTCCATCTCACGAAGACCAGAATAGGGTTGGTTTGGATATGTCGCTTAGTTGTAATCAATGGCCCTAGTCAATTGAAGACCAGAATCGGAAGTTGGTCTAGGAATATTGAGTAGTAAATTTATCCTGCTGCATGTTTAGAAAATATTAGTGTATCATCCTTTGACTAGTATTTGTGTTACGAAGACCAGAATCGGGAAACAACACAATACGAAATCAATTGTAGTCAATAATTTACTGCGTAGAAACACTCAGAAGTCGAACTTGCATGTGAATTATTTAGTGATACGTCGTATTATTGAAATTGCATGATTTGGATGATTAATTTGCGCTTGAATCACATGATTAGTTTTGCATGCAACCTAGGTGAAGTAGATTTTAGGATGCTTATCTTCTATATTCGATTCTATTTATGTGTCATTACTTTCAATTTCAGTTCTTATTTAATTAGTTAAAACAACTTCCACTCATTTATCTAGAATTAAATAGATATTAATTAGGTTACTAGCGCATAGCAAGCCTTGTGCTCCTCTTGGTTCGACTCGGTACTTACCATTTTTTTTACTGCAGTGATCCCTGAAACGTTAATTGACATTTATTTAGGGTCAAAAATACGCACTGTCAACTACCAAGTATGAAGAGTATTTATGCTTAAAGAAGTAACATAAAGTTCCGGCAAAAAGAAATTCACAATTTCTTAAATAAAATGGCGTTGTCGGCAAGACGTTGCAGTAGGCGAGAGGAAAAAACATCAGATATGGAATGAACAGTCTTTCGAGATCTCATGAGTAGAGAATGCAGTAACCCTGTTTTGTTGCACTTAATGGGCTCTATTAAGAGGTGGTCTTTTAATACATTAAACATTAAGTGAACCAACCTTTTGTTTTTTTATGCTGAATTATTTTTCATAAAGTCTGATTCATTCCTACTTAATTCTACCTCTTATTCGGTCAGAGGCACCAACAATAAAAAAATAATATATCGTCGAAACCCTGGATCAATATATCACCTCGTCAATTGAATCTAGATTCCACCGTCTTCAGGCCTCGTCAAAGTCCAACTTCCACCGTCGAATTCCAGCTTCCACCGTCAGAACCCTGGAGCAACTTTCACCATCTACAAATCTAATCTCACTTCGTCGAAACCCTAGAGAAACTTCTACCGTCTCCAATTCTAATCTCACCTTCCAGCAGAAAGGTTGGGTTCGACCATCTACAAATTAGTAAATTGAATCTTCAACTTTCGAGCATATCGAAACTCGGCTTCGACCTTCTCCAAATCAGCTTCGACCATCGACAGTTCGACTGCCTGCAGTTTAGGTTAGATTCAGATTTGCTTGGCTGACTTTTTCAATTTGATTGCAAATCCTCAGCACAATGGGATTGCTTGGCTGCATTTATCCATGTCACGCTATGTCACGCCATCATTTGAGTCCGCTTGTGAAAGCTTTGAATTCGGTTGACCTGTGTTTTGGCTTTCACTGCCTTACATGATGTGCTACATGGCACATGATATACAGGAGGCATTTACAAATCCAATGTGTGAGACTTTTTATGCTGATGTGTTCATTACTTGCATGCCTGCTAAGGTGCCAGATGTTGTGTATCTCAGGGTCTGATACATACTGCTCCTGAGATTACATATAGGGTGATTCTGGATTTGTCGTCAAACATTACTACGATAAGGGTCTTATTGGAACATAGAAAATCAGCAATTTATGAACAACTTGCGCGACAAGATTGCAAATACATTGTCTAGCAATTTACACTGATACAAGCTCATATTTTATTTTCTATATTTTTTTATTCCACCATGCTTCACAATAATAAATATTTTGTTTGAACATTATTATAAATTTCAATTATATTTTCATATATGTTTAAAACTTATAAAAATTTTAATTTATAAACAGCTTGTAAATCATTCAGCAATCAGCATTTAGATGTGTTATAAAGTAATTTACCAAATAAACCTGAATCATTCAGCAATCAGCATTCAGATGTGGTCTGACCATTCAGATTCTCATACATCATTCAGCATTCAGCTCTTAATTTTACAGAACGACACCTAAGTGAGGTAGGCTCAATGAAATATGGATCAATCTATCAATTTTTGTTTCAACATATGGGTGGCATAATGAAAGAGAGATGGTTTTTTTTATGGGCATTCTTATTAAATTGGGATAAAATTATCCAAAAATCTTAGCTTTTAAAGGGGAGGGGGTTTTAATTGTATAGCCGATAAGAGGAGAAACTATATGGACAGTTGATTTAAAAAAATAAAGATGTTAGAGAACTAAAGTATCTTTTTAAAAAATTTGTGTGTTTTGGCCACGTTTTGTGGGTTAGTCATTCACTTGGTCTGATAAGGTTGAGCATGAACCTATTTTTTGTTAGCTTGATAGCGTGCTTATAGATGACAAATGGCTTGAATCCCTCCTTCATTCCAAAGTGAAATTCTTGCCATTTGAGATTTTTCATCATTCCTCCTGTGTGATTAGTATTGCTAAGATGAATCAAATGTTGTTGAAATCTTTCAAATTTGTAAATTTTTTATTAGAAATGGAGGAATTCTAAAATATTGTAACCCAAAATTGAAATGTTCTGGGGATGACAACTGATTTGGGTAGTTTTTTAAACACACTGAAAAATCTAAAATAAAATTTAAATGGTCAATTGATCTGATACACTAAGGGGATGACGAAGAGGATTAAGGAGATTAGAGGTGCACTTTTAGAGACCCAAAAAAGAGGTGTATACATATTGTACTAACTCGACACATAGACTTAAGGAGAAAGAGCAGAAGGATAAAATATGAAAATTTTTAAATAAGATAGTCTTTTTAATTATCAAAAAAGATAAAATAAGATGGGCTTTTTAAAAAGATATTAATTCTGCATATTTTCATACATGTATCAAAGAGAATATCCATGTGTCAAAAATAAAGAAAATGAAAAGACTATGGGACACTAATTGAATCAAAGGAAGAGATCATAAAGCATGAACTAACAGACTTTTTTACAAATTTTCTAACCAAAAGTGCTTTACCTCAGATTTACACTTGTGATGTAGGGGGGTTAAACTTAATAATAGTCATGTATTGTACTTGTCTAGTGATGTTACTTGGAATGAGATAAAAAAAATTAGCCTTCCAAATGAAAAAGGGGACTGCTTCTGACCCTGACAAATTCATGATTTATTTGTATAAAAAGTTTTAGGGAATAATAGGAGATGAAAAGATTTATTTTGTTGATTTTTTTTATAAATGGATGCATGTCTAAATCTGTTAATGCCACTATTATTTCACTGATTCCAAATAAAGAGGGCACATTAGATGCATAATGATTTAGACATATCTCATGCTGTAATATCATGCATAAGATATGTGCATTGGTTGTAGTCACGAATAGGATGAAGGGTGTGATTGATTGGGTGGTTGATCAAAGTTAAGGGGCTTTTACTCAAAATAGAAGCATAGCTCATAATATCTTGCTTACACATAATTTGCTACATGGTTATAATAAGAAAAGCACTTTCCCTAATTATGCGTTGAAAATAGATCTTAGAAAAGCATATGATTCAATGGATTGAGACTTTATTTTTGAGTGGCTTGCCTGTTTAAGATCTCCTTTGATATTTATAAATTGACTTTAATGCATTATCTCTTCTCCTTATTTCATTATAAAGTTTAATGATGAGCTTTGTGACTTCTTTCCTATAAGAGGGGTGTGAGATAGGTAGATCCATTGCCCCCTTATTTATTTGTCTTGATTATGGAATATTTGAATCGACAATTGAGCCAAATGGTTAGGGATCTCATATTTGGTTTTCATCCTAAAGTTGGTAAGTTAAAAATTACCCAATTTTATTTTGCAGAGATGATTTGATGATTTTTTTCAAAGCAAATATGACATTCTTAGTTAAAATAAAAAATATTTTGGAGAATTTCGCATCAGTGACTGGGCTACACGCTAATTTATATAAGTTTAAGATTTTTTTTGCGAGAAATCTCTTAACACCTAAAAATTATTCGTATCCAAATGATGGGGGTTTTGAAGACAAATTGTCTATCAATTATCTTGGTGTCCCTTTATAGTCTAGAAAACTGAGCATGTGTGATTTGCCTGTGATCGGGGTAATCACAAGTAGGATTAACTCATAGAAAAATAGATCATTGTCATATAATGGCAGATTAATGTTGATGAAATCTGTGCTGGCTACCATATCTATTTACTATGATAGGATTTTCATCTCTTCCAAAAGTAGTGGTCAAAGTCATAGGGGATAAATGTAGATCCTTTTTATGGTTAGGTAAGGAGAATTCTAGTAAAGCCCATGTGGCTTGGGATAAAATATGCAGGCCAAAGAAAAAAGGTGGTCTTGATATCAGAAGCTTTGTTGAAAATAACAAGACCCTGATTTTAAGTCAAATTTAGGATATCTTGCTGAAATTTTTTTATTATGGGTTAAATGGATACACGAATAATTCATAAGAAATAGAGACTTATGTGCGGGTTCATTTCAATATCTCGTGGATAACAAGAAAAATAGTTGGATGTGCTCAATAATACACATGTATAATTGCTGATCTCGTGCAAAATATCGTAGGAAGAGGTCCATATATGTATGAATTTCTCTACAATTGAGGTATACAAGAAACTACATGACCAAAACCTCTAGATAAATTTTAAAAAGGCTCATTTATGCTGAAATAATTTGTCATTTCCTAAACATGATTTATTTCTTTGTTGGTATGTCAGAATAAATTATTCACAATAGATAAATTGTCACATTTTGAGATTGTCACTGATATATCATGTAATTATTCACAATATCGTAGGGGACTCTATCTCTTCCGTTAGAGCTGCAAACTCATCTATAATTATCATATAACAATTTCATATAATTCATATTACAAATTTAATACTTCAAATTAGATCGACAATCAAACTGATCAATTATATTTTTTCAATCGGTGAACCAGGATGTTTGACCAATTCAATCCCCAATCTGATTTTTATGACTATGCCTTCGATACTCTAGCTTCACAAGAATAACAGGTTCGAGTTTTAAATACTTCATAGTATGGGGTCAACATGAGTTAGATACTTCTTTGGTCGAGGCTGTATATTGTATATAGTAATCTATGGGGCCTTTATGAATGTTTGTAAACTATGACGGACGAATTCGTGAATTATAGAAATAGGGATTCCGAAAAATAATATTTACATAGCGATTTCGCGACTCGCACCGACATCGTCTTCTTCAATCTCTCTCCCTCCGATTTCAATTCTCAAGAAAAACCCTAGAAATTTTTGGCGCGAAAATGTCTGGAAAAGGAGCTAAAGGTCTCATCACCGGGAAAGGATCTGCGGCAGGAGCCGGAGGGAAGGATAAGGACAGCAAAAAGCCCGTGTCTCGTTCGTCTCGTGCCGGTCTTCAGGTATAGATGCTTCTTCTTAATTGTTTCATCACTTTGTCGTGTTTTGCTTGAGATTCTAGACTTTCGAAATCTTTTCCTGCGTTGTTATCTTCGGATTGGCGTGTTTGTTGAAGAGATGATGATTTTGTTGGCTTTTGATGTGTACGAGGAAGCGACTGTGAATTGGGTGTAATTTCAGTGTGGAGTTATGTTTTGTCTGGATGGTTCTTGTGTACTGGGTTAATTGTTTTGTGTTTAGTTTTTCTGGATTTTGCTTTTGCTGGAAGAGAGATCTAGATTTTGTTTTTCTCTCTATTATTTTTTTCTGTGAAGTTGTTTATGGAGTAGGTAGTGGATTTGGTTAATTTATTTACTGAAGTGGTTACATAGTTGTGATGGTGCGGTACATGATGTTTCAGAACCTGCTTTGGTGATAACTGGTTACAAAGTTATTTCTTGTGAAATGGTTTCTCTGTGGTAGACTGTTCTGTGTTCTTCAGAAGTGGTTGTGGTGAACAAGATCTCGTGTGGGCTTTGAGATTTGTAATGAATTAATGTGTTACAAGGAGGACTTTTGACTACTTATATTCTCTGGTTTAGCTAGGCTTCTATCCGATTTCAGCAAGATCACTTATGTGTAGCAACGCTTTATAAAGCTTAACATATGTATCTTAACTGTGATAGGCTGAATTGAATATTCTGGTTTCCTTCTTCTATTTATCTTCATATTGCGAATTTAAGTGTGGTAATGCTACACTGATGATGGGTTTTGGGGTGTAAGGAATTTGGGTTGACCCCAAACAAACTAGTTTAGGTTGGGTTAGGTTAGGTTTAATTTGGCTTTGGTTGGTATTTGGATCAAGTAAAATGAATTTGGGTTGACCCAAAAGTAAATGTAACTCAATTATAAGTGTGTATTTACGTTTGATTTATAAATTTTCTTATAATGATAACTTATGGATTGACCCAAATTCAGCTCAAATTAAGAATTTTGAATATAGATTGTGTTGGATTGTTTTGAATTTGGATTGGTTTGTGTTGGGTCAAATTATTACAAATAAATATGGGCTAGCTACAACCCAATCCATATTCAATCCATAACCCAAATTAACTCCCCTAATAGGTTGTTTGTTGATTGGAGCATTTGTCCCTTGTAGATTTGGAACTGCAATTGGTTAGCAGATACTCATTGGCCAATTGTTGTAGTTGCAAGCCCAATATGGCCATTTGTTAGGTCAGTGTGTTACACTTTATACATGTATCGTGTTCACTCCTAACAGTGATGCCTAGCATAGGTAATAAGGCCAGGTCATATCAATTTTTTATATTTTTTACCCAGCTTAGTCTAAGAATTGGACATTATAGAATGCAAATACCACCCTAAGGATCTTTCTTAGAATTGTAATTGGAGTTGAGATTACCACTTAACTCAAATTTGGTTCACCTTGTGTTAAGTTCCTTTTAGTCATTGAGTCACAGTTATCTTTTATAACCTTTTTTTTGGTATATATTATAAGTTTGTTTAGAAGCAGTATTTTTGCAAAATTTGAGTTTGTGATTATGGATTTGGAGTCTATGTAAGCATTTGTGACTGAGGTATGACATTCATGGTTGTAGTTCCCTGCCTAAAAGACGAAGTCACTGCTGAAGTTAGTTGCGGTGATGGCTTCTCCAAACACCAGGGTGTTAAATGAATGCCTGAGTGCATTAGAAGATTAATCTAAATGAATATGGAAGCGTATTCTTGAGTTTGCTGGGTGCTTAATAATTTTTTGCTGTTTCGGGCATGAAAAACTCGCACTTACCTCTCTGTTTGAAAAGTAGACAATACATTTTGTACTTCTTTAATTGTTGTTGCCAAGCTGTGTATTGATTTTGTCCTGTGATTCAGTCCATATGAGATTACTATTGTGACAGGTAGATAATCTACCACTATTTAAGAATACGTCTTTCAACTATGTTTCCAGTAAACATGCAATGGGGCGTGCACAATCTATAAGTGAATACAATCCATCAAAAAGTTTTTTAGGTTTTTTTTGGTTGAGGGAAAAGAAAATGAGAGGGAAAGTGAGAAGAATCAAATTTCTACATGAGTTTCATTTTATTTTTCTCTTGTCAAGTTGTCATTGTCGTGAACGAAAAATGTTATACTCCATTGTCGTGAACGAAAAATTTCCATATTATGTCATGGTATTTCTTCTTTAAGAGTTTACATATTGAGGGATTTCTCTAATTTCCCTCTTATTTTTCCTTTCGACATCATTTCCCCGAACTGCTGAGATTTATGATATATTATTCAATAAACTGATGTATTGTAAGATTTTGGTTATCTCTTCGTTGCATGTGAGCTTTTTGACCTTAATTTCAGAATTCTGATGAACGGGATGTTTATGTCAGTTTCCAGTTGGGAGGGTACACCGCTTGTTGAAGACCAGGGTTGCTGCAAATGGTCGTGTTGGGGCAACTGCTGCTGTTTACACGGCAGCTATACTGGAGTACCTCACAGCTGAAGTCTTGGAATTGGCTGGGAATGCTAGCAAGGATCTCAAGGTAAAACGTATAACACCAAGGCACTTGCAACTAGCAATTCGAGGAGATGAAGAGCTGGACACGCTCATCAAAGGAACCATAGCTGGTGGTGGTGTTATTCCTCACATTCACAAGTCACTTATCAACAAGTCCACCACCGAATAACCTGGATATGCAAGTTTTATTACTCTTTGAGGTGGTTTGTTCCATTTGCTAGTGTTGCTACCCGGGACATGTAAGATTGGTTTTTAGCCTAACTGCTGCTTTTACAATTTAATTAGTTTTTAAAACTTTCTTAGCTTGATTCTTGTTCCTTCTATTCTGCTGGGGCTTTTCAGTAATGAGTATATTGGGTATTGGACGTAGGAGCAACGCACACTTTTTTAGCTAAGCGTGTGCATGAAAAAGAAAGCTACTGCAACTATGCAGTTACAATTTAGGGTAGGCACTAGGCAGTCAGATTGCCAGTTTGATAGTAGATGGTGAAGGGAAAATGTGTGGATTTTTGGTTATGTAGCTAGGATATGATGGAGGTAAATACACGGGATTCTTATTTTAGTCAGCAATTAAGTTGACGCTTGTAAAAGATACAGGCCAATTTTACTTGTATGCACTGTACGAACATAAATATTTTCCTTGGCGAGTGAAACCTTACACCAGCCAGATGCCAGTTGATTCAAGCTTTAGCATATCCCCCTGTCACTCACTCAGTATGGCTTCCACCTTTATAGGGATGCATATTCATTCCGTGTCTGGCCTCTCTTTCTGCTCTGGCCTCATCGTGTAAATAATCATACATGCAATCTAGCCCACAAGAGTAATTAATGGCTACAATTATGAGGGCTGTTATCAAGTTCTCCATCTGTCATCTATGTCCTCTTTTATTTATCATTTAGAATACAGTTTACTAAATTTTTAATGTAAATTATTTAGGGGAAAATCTAAAAAAGACCTTGAACCACCTCCGTTTATCCAATTGCGGTCAGAACTACCGTAATTTCTGAAAAAGGTACGATGAAAAAAATTGGACTGATTTTTTAAAATATAATTCACCATTACATTCCTAAACTAATATTATTATAAGATTTAAATTTGTGTGAAAATTACGTCATCTAGTTATCAAAATATATCGTTTTCTTTATGTGCGCAAAACGATATAGTTTATTTTGATAAACAAATGACGTAATTTTCACACAAAAATCTAAGTGTTATAATAATATTAGTTTAGAAATATAATGGTAAATTTATTTTAGAAAATCAGTCCAATATTTTTTCATCGCACCCTTTTTGGAAATCATGGTAATTCTAACTGCAATTAGATAAGTGATGATAGTTCATTACCCTTTTGGGTTTTATCCCAACTACTCCCTCTGTCCGGCAATACATGTCGCGCAGTCAATTAGCGCATGGATTAAGGGAAAAACGGTTGACTCAATAATTAGCTATCTAATTAGTGCCTCTATTTAATTCTCCACTATTATGCCTCTTCGGGTACTGTGAAAATGATGGTAATTGACACGTGTAGTTGTTATGTGGTTACATGAGTAATTAATAAGGTTTATTAATTAATATTTTTGAAATTAAATTTGTATTGGGATTGTTGAGTGATAAGTAAAAAATGACAAAAAAATTCGGTTAAGTGACAAGTAAAAGAGGACAGAGGGAGTATTTAATATACTATCAAAGCAGAATTTGACTCAAATATATTTGAGATTTGTCACCATAAAATTTTACAAAAAAAAATTATAAATTAAATTCAAATTTATTCCAAAAAAAAAAGAAACGGCAACTAAAATGGAAGAGATAGAGAAATCAGTAGCAAAGGATGATAGTACATTGGTTATGAGAGCAGCCGAAGAAGAACACTTAGGCACACCATGTCGGTCAATTCAATGCATTTGTGGTTGTTGGCGTCATATGCTTGTTGACTCAATATATATATGTGAAGAGCTTTTATTGAATATCCCTTGCACTCCTCATGTACTTCTACCCCCCAGATGTTATAGATTCCTTGCTTGCTTTACGCTCTGTTTGGTTTATGGGAGACATCATGAAAAAGAAAATTGAAAAAGAAAATTGAAAAAAAAAATGAAACTAAAACAAAATTTTTTATGGAATTCATTTAATTTTTCTACGATTTATTTATCATGAAAAATATGAAAGAAAATGTTATTTCCAATAGTTATGAATCAAAACTTTTCATATAACTTTCTATCTTACTCTTTTTTTTCTTCAAAATTTTCCATCTAAACTAAATAAAAAATCTCTATAAATATAACAATTTAGAATCAAGAATCACTCCAAGATGTTAACAAATAATCAATTACAGCTACGCTAAAGCTGGTTGGTAAAGACGTGTAAACCTTTAAATTAGTTGATGGCTGCTACTTCATTTTTGGAATCCACTTTTTCTCACCGGCTCTCATATGGGGGTCAGCCCACTTCTGAATGGTACCCTTCATATCCAAAACCATCTGAATGGCTCAATTCAAACTCAATCTATCATGTTCTGTCCAGAATGTTTTTGTATAGAACTTGTTCATTGGTGCAAATACTAAACTGGACTCAAGCTTCAATTTTACAAGTCTCTGTAAACTCAACATCATACTTGATTCATCTTATTTTCTTTTCCATTTAATTTTTTTAAAATAAAAAAGCCTTAAGGTGTATTTGGTTTAGAAAAATGACAAGGGAATGAAAATGAAGGGAAAAGTATCAATAAGGTGTTGGCCTAGTGACATTGGTTGTCGGACCAGCGAGTATGGGCGTACACTATCAAGGTGGAGAGGATGTGCGGCCCCTGACCACCAAGGAGGAAGCGAGGAACCATTATCGATCCTCTTTGAAAACAAAATGAAAGGAAAAGTTAATTCCCCGTGAAATCCATCTGGTTTTCTTTTTGTTTGGTTATAAGTGATAAATCCATGGGAAACTATAAAACACTTTTTTGTTTCTATCAAATTTTTCATATGATTTTTCCTAGCATAACTTTCCCTAAACCAAACAAAAAATTCCTCCTCATTTTTCTCTCAAATTTTATTTTCTTAAAGAAAAACAAACATAGCCTTAGTATATTCAGATTCATACTCTTCACACGTGTATTCATTTTTCTCTCAGACTTCAAGGCCTTGTTTTGTTTGCATGCAAAGCAAGATTCAAAATGAACTCATTGATTGTTTGGGTCAAAATTGTTGTCTGCAAGAGCTACCAAAAGGAGAAAAGAAAAGAAAAGATAGGTGCAGTTTGAAAGAAGGAACTGTACCTGTTTGTCCCGTTGCACGAAGCAACCAAATACATAAATCTTCACATTCAAGCATAATTTATTTATCTTTCATTATAAGCTCAAGATTGATCCTCATATATAGTTAGGTTCACCCACTCATTGTCAATTGTTTTTTAGTGTGTATCCGACAATTCTACATGGTATCAGAGCGGATTTTGGCCGCACTCTAGAACATGCCCGTGACGGTTAACTAGATCTGCACGAGGTCCCACTTGTCATTTTTAACAAAGGTCCGTAATTATCCCACATGGGTCATTGTAAGCTCAAGATTGATCTTCTAATATAGTCGAGTTTACTTACTCATTATCAATTAATTTTGAATATAGATCCGACAAATCTACAAAAACCTTCACATGTTACATGCTCTCGCCGTAAGCAGGAAAAAGCTTAATTAATGGAAGCTGAGCAACTTAATTTTCTTTTATTCACGTGAAGAAATTTTCATTTTGTGTAGTTGTGTTGTGGAATATAATTTGGAATATTTCATCAGCATAGAATATGAATGAATCTTCTTAAAATATCAAGTAGCAGATGTTGATGTGAAATGAACGGTGGGCGTTGCAGGTTGGCAAAGCAACTAGAGCTAGCAGACAGACGATGTTGCTGCCCCTGCACTCATGGGTGGGGGCCGAGTGCCAAAAGCGCACGGCATCGGCGTGGGCTTTTACCCGACATTTCAATCACTAATTGTAATCTATGTATAAAGTAAAATTATTTATTTAAAAAATTATATATTATATACGACGTTTTTAAATTAAAAATATCGCATAAAATTTCGCACGACATTTATATGTGATATTTTTAAGTTAAAAGCGTCAAATATAGTTATTTCATATAATACACGGTGCTTTAGAAAACGCCGTATATGTTGTCTAGATATTACATACTACTCTGTTTTTAACTAAAAATGATGTATATTGTCTAACCACGAACCTTTTCGTACGATCAAAACGGTTCGCTGCTAGACTGTCACAGACCCACGCTCCACATCAAAACAAAATGGTTCATGACTGATTTTTTTCAAGGGTAGCCTTTTTTAGTTGTTTTATATCAAGACCACCTTACGTTTTGGTTTGTTTGCGGGAATACCCTACTTTTTGATTTCAGCCGGTACTACCAGCAGATTGGGGTAAGCGATCCACTGGTAGTAACAACAGATTTAACATGTCATGTATTGGTTATACGCTGGCACACATGTGATTACGTGAATTACACATTGAATGTGACTAGACAATTAGCTGGTGCTACTAGCGGATGCTTGACGGGAATCCGCTGGTAGCATATCTAAAAATGGCAATCACTTTCTTTTCCATTTGATGGATTACTTCCAAACCCTACTCCACCTCCAAGGCTCCCGGCCGGCGACGATGCCCACGAAGCTCTACGCACCATACAACTCACCGTCTCCACTAGTTACCCGTGGAGGAGACACCCATCCCCACAACCCACTTATTTAGGTGAGTTCAACCTCATTTAAATTGGTTTAGAGTTTGTATTGCTAGGATTCGTCTTCCATCAGGTATTTGAATTTCACTATAATCATATTGAAGTGTCGTTCAACCTCATTTCAAGCTAATGTTATTTTTCATAAAACTGCAGTTGTAGGATCCAGTTCTAGACACGGTGCATTGTCAGAGACAATACTAGAGTCACAACTCGAGTTGAGGATCACGCCCATGTGATAGGAATGTCACAGGTCATGCCCAGGCTACACAGGCCCCTCATATGCATGAGGGCAATCCAGGCCTGAGACGATCGAAGCGCGCTCCATGTCTGAAGGATTCGTACACGCCTACGGACTCGAGGTCCAGCAGAACGAGCTCAACGAGGTCATCAACATTAGATTCTACCATTGTCCAAATGTTTGTTGGCGATATTAGATTACATTAAATCACCAGTTTACATTGATTCTCCTTTTAATATTATTTGATCATTTGTGTCTTTCAAAACTTGAGATTTTGGTCATTGGTTCTGTTGGTGATTACATGTTACATTTTTTGTTGAATGAATTTTGTATTGTAGTTGGGCAAACAAAGATTGAAGAGACATGTCAATCTGAAACAACAAAATCTACTGATATCAACAACAGATTGCGTAGTCACAACCAATGTGTAGTTCATGTGTGTGCCAACGTGTAATCAATACGTGACATGTTAAGTCCGCTGCTGCTACCATCAAATTGTTTACTCCAATTAACTGGTGGTACCAACGAAAATTAAAAAATAGGATATTTCCGTAAACAAAACAAAATATAAGATAATCTTAATATAAAACAACCAAAAAAGGCTACTGTTGAAAAAAAAAATCTTCATGACTTGGCACAAACCTTCCATCAAAATGCCTCTAACTCATGTGTTTCGTGTCGTGCAAAGAATGATTTTGAGGGTCAAATTTGAGCGCTTCAAATGAGAGCACATAGCATCATTGTCACTAACTATTCAGAGCTAAACAACTGTACCTGATTAAGGACCGTACGACTATCAAAATCGAAATCATTGAACACGTAATTTATGCAAGACCATAACCACAAAATAAATTTAGATCCCAATATATTTTTATTAATTAAGGGAATCAATTAGAATGAGTTTCCATTTATGGGGGATCTAAAGTTCTTCTATCTATGGTAAAAAAAAATTTATATATATAAAACATAAATTTATATGTATAATTTCAACAAAATTTTTAATTTTTCCCGTCCAAATTCAACTCAAATTTTTAATTATGTAATTTTGCTACTGTTTACAACTAATGCATTTTCAACATCATTCATTAATAGATCCGGCTTTATTCCCCATTCGACAGAATTAATTATGCAAGCCGGACTTGAACATACGCCCTCGAACCAAATAACTCAATTTCATCACGACCCGAAACTGTTCGAGTCAAACAGCACCTCAAATTTCCATCATTTGGTTCAAGTAAAGTGAGACTTGCGCATCACTCGAATCATATTTAAGTAGAGATTGAGTCAAGCGAAGCTTATACAAATCAAATTAAAATTGATCAATTACATATTTTTCAAAGAATAAATGTAAATGGCGTCAAAATTGAATATTAATATCATGTATAAGAATATTTGAATAGAACCGGTGGTGGAGCCACCTTTGCCTCAACGGTTCAAATTAGTATGCTCCGACCAAACCGCCTGGTATTTTGATTCGGTTCAACGGTTCACGGAGAAGACCTAGTTGTTCGAAAAATTAGATATTTGCGTGTACAGTTTTTGTCTACCCAACCAACTCCTCCGCATCGAAAATCTCAATTTTTTCAACTCCAATTTTTATTTGTTTAAAAAAGAAAAAGACGGAGCTCCATTCAGTCTTATCTTCACCTTCTTCATTTTCCTCGGATGTTCTTCTGCTAAGCTCTCTCCCGTAATCTTCTCATCTCCGGAAGAGCGAACCAGAGGCGGAAGAGGCAGAGGAAGAAGTGGGTAGATATGGCTTCAGCTCTCCAGACCAGATACCTTCTCTCTCTACCCACAAAACCTAAACCCACCGCAACCTACTCATCAGTTCAACCCCAAACCCTCAAAAACCGCCTCCACGTCCTGAAACCAAGAACCCCGTCTGGCTTGTTTTCATCTCTCGGTTCGCGGAAACCCCAGGTCCTCTTTTCCAATTTACCGGCTGGGTTATCCAGAAATGACAGACCTTTACTCATCTGCAAGGCGGAGGCGGCCGCCGCGGCTGCGCCCGTGCCGGAAGACCCTGCTGGGGGTGCAGTGGATAGTCCCAAGTTCATGGGAGTGGAGATTGTGACGCTGAAGAAAATCGTCCCGCTTGGGCTCATGTTCTTTTGCATTTTGTTCAATTATACGATTCTGAGAGATACCAAGGACGTGTTGGTCGTGACGGCGCCGGGAAGTAGTGCGGAGATTATACCCTTTTTGAAGACGTGGGTGAACTTGCCGATGGCGATTGGGTTCATGTTGCTCTACACCAAGTTGTCCAATGTGCTGTCAAAGCAGGCGCTTTTCTATACTGTTATTCTGCCGTTTATAGCGTTTTTTGGGGCTTTTGGGTTTGTGTTTTATCCCCTGAGCGGTTACTTTCATCCCACTGCCCTAGCTGATAAGCTCCTGGCTGCGCTTGGGCCAAGGTTTCTGGGTCCACTTGCTATTCTGAGGATCTGGAGTTTTTGCTTGTTTTATGTCATGGCTGAGCTTTGGGGGAGTGTGGTGGTTTCTGTTCTTTTCTGGGGATTTGCTAATCAGGTGATCCTTTAATTTTAGTTTTACTGTTGCTGCTTCTGCTGCTGTATTAACATATATTTATTACATATAATCATGGTTATGGATTTTGA
>NQLW01000043.1:2498475-2518807 GCA_002312845.1 Kalanchoe fedtschenkoi | reverse complement strand
GTTGATTTCTTGAAGATTTTCTTGTACAAGGATTTGAAAAATGTGACTCATCTGAATGGTTTAAATAGCAACCCATCTCCAACTAGAAATCATCTCAAGTGTCAGCTTTTGTCTGTCTAACGATCTCTTATTGCTCTTCTTCATGTCAAAAGGAGAAAACAAGCCATTAGGCCAGCTCAAACTTTTTCAGTAAAGATCCCATCTTCATTGATTTGCATGCATTCCCGTTTTGATTTTGGGCTTTAATTCCAGACCAACATCAGCTGGGATTTTTTAGTTTCTGGAGTTGGGTGTTGATGGATTTGAACGATAGATACGAATTTGGGAGCAGCCTGAGAGCTCAGAGTTCGCGAATATGGAGGAGCAGTGGCATGGAGGTTTTTGCAAGAGATTCTGCTAGAGAGGAAAATGACGAGGAAGCTCTCAGGTGGGCTGCCCTTGAGAAGCTACCTACATTTAACAGACTGAAGAAAGGGCTGTGGACTGGTTCACATGGGGAGACTTGTGAGATTGACATTGATGATCTTGGGTTTCAAGAAAGGAAGAATTTGATTGAGAGGTTGATCAAGGTTGCTGAGGAGGATAATGAGAAGTTCTTGTTGAAACTCAAAGCTCGACTTGACCGGTATCTGCACATTTTGAATACTTGCTGTTTTTACTCTTTGTTCATATAGTTTATAAGTAGCTGATATGGATTTTCTTATTTCTGTTTCAGAGTTGGGATTGAGAATCCAACAATTGAAGTGAGGTTCAGTCACCTGAACGTGGAGGCAGAGACATATGTTGGCAGCAGGGCCTTGCCCTCATTCACCAATTTTATCGCAGATTCCGTAGAGGTAACAATCAGTCATCCCCTATCACCAACTATGCTCATCATGACCTTCACCTGATCATCTTTGTGATCTTACATTGAATTTGCATTGAAGGGTTTGTTGAACACGCTCCATCTACTTCCAAGTCGCAAGAAACACATGAGCATCCTCAATGATGTTAGTGGCATTGTTAAGCCCAACAGGCAAGCCACCTCAGTCACTAGCGTCCTCTCAAATCTTTTTCCTCAATCAACGCTCACATTTTCAATCATTTCCTCATCATTTTTACAGAATGACATTGCTGTTAGGCCCACCAGGCTCTGGAAAAACGACACTCTTGCTTGCACTGGCTGGCAAGCTTGATAAGTCTTTGAAGGTTTATACTCTTTTTTTTACCCAAATTAAAAAAGAAAGAGTTCATTGCTTGGTGATCTCATTTTCTCAACAAAAAAAAACCGGTTTTCGTTCTGGATCAGGCTTCTGGGGAAGTCACGTATAATGGGCACAGTATGAATGAGTTTGTACCAGAGCGGACTGCAGCATATATCAGTCAATATGACGTCCACATCGGTGAGCTGACGGTCAGGGAGACCTTATCATTTTCTGCTAGGTGTCAAGGAGTTGGGTCCCGATATGGTTAGTCCTATTGCTAGTTAAAACATCCATTTATATTATTTGAGTTGCAAGGTGTTTAATGTTAGGTGGTATGATTGCGCGCATATGTAGATATGTTGGCAGAGCTGTCAAGAAGAGAAAAAGAAGCCAATATAAAACCCGACCCTGACGTCGATATCTACATGAAGGTGAGAAATACAGAGAAAAAAAGGCGCATGGAAAGTTCCATCTCTGCGCCATACAACAGGATTAGTTCTCAAATTTCCGGTGGTTCGGACTAATTAATTCTTCATCGCTATGGTTTCTGACGGGCTTGTTTATTTGGTTACAGGCTGCTGCGACGGAGGGCCAAGAGGCCAGTGTAGTGACAGATTATATTCTGAAGGTACTTCAGTTTAATTCAGATGGTGGAACTTTTGACATAAAAAAGGAACTTTTCACTGTAGAGAATTTAAGGGTGATTTTACATTTTTTGAGTGTTCACTTGCAGATTCTGGGACTAGAAATATGTGCGGATACGTTGGTCGGGGATGAAATGCTGAGGGGCATCTCTGGAGGACAAAGAAAGCGTGTCACGACAGGTTGAAATAACGTTTGGGATGTCTGAGGTCTAAGTTATTGTTTCGAATGTAGAGGGCCAATCGGTAACATTTGTTTGTCACACAGGTGAGATGCTGGTTGGTCCGGCTAAGGCATTGTTTATGGATGAGATATCGACAGGACTGGACAGCTCCACGACGTATCAGATTGTGAACTCGCTGAGGCAATATGTTCACATCCTCAATGGGACCGCTGTCATTTCTCTCCTGCAGCCAGCCCCTGAAACTTACAATCTTTTCGATGACATCATGTTGCTTTCAGATGGTCAGATTGTGTATCAGGGCCCACGTGAACTCGTGCTCGATTTCTTCGTATCCATGGGCTTCAAATGTCCTGAGAGAAAAGGTGTCGCCGACTTCCTGCAAGAAGTGAGTCTTCTGAGTTCTAACAATCCAACCATGAATTTTGCAAACGTAGAAAAACCTTTCACTGTTGCTGATAAATATATTGTGAGTGATAGGTAACTTCTAAGAAAGACCAAAAGCAGTACTGGGCGCGCAGAGATGAGCATTACAGATTTGTGACAGTGAGGGAGTTTGCGGAGGCATTTCAGTCGTTTCATGTTGGGAGGAAGCTTGGCGATGAGCTTGCAGTACCATATGACAAGAAAAACAGTCATCCGGCTGCTTTGTCAACAGATAAATATGGTGTGAGCAAGAAGGAACTCTTAAAAGCTTGCACTGCCAGGGAGTACTTGCTTATGCAACGAAACTCTTTCGTTTACATCTTCAAGCTTTGCCAAGTAGGCCTTTATCTTTTTGCGTGGATTGAAGCAGTTTTTTTTTGTTTTCCCACATGTTTCTCAAGTAACATGTTTTTGGCTTCCTTTGACAGCTAGTAATTATGGCAGTCATAACAATGACGCTGTTCTTCCGGACCAAAATGCACCGAGACACAATCATTGACGGAGCGGTCTTCACTGGAGCTTTGTTCTTCACTGTTATAATGATTATGTTCAATGGAATGTCAGAGATGGCAATGACTCTTCAGAAGCTTCCCGTCTTCTTCAAGCAACGAGATCTTCGGTTTTATCCTGCATGGGCGTACGCGCTCCCCACTTGGATCCTCAAAATCCCCATCACATTTGTCGAAGTTGCTGCCTGGGTCTTCATCACATACTATGTCACCGGCCTTGATCCCAATGCGGGAAGGTACATATGCAAACTCATTTCTTGACTTCCTCCTTGAGACTGAAATCTGAAAAAGTCTGTTCAAACGTTGTCCAGGCTGTTCAAGCAGTACCTTCTGCTGATTTTTGTCAACCAGATGGCTTCAGCATTGTTTAGAGTCATTGCAGCTGTGGGCAGGAATATGATTGTTGCAAACACATTTGGGGCATTCTCGCTACTTCTGCTCTTTGCCCTTGGTGGCTTTGTGCTCTCAAGAGGTACTTCGTACAGCAGAATCGTCTGACATTGCCCAACCTTTTTTCCAAGTCCTTATTCTTGTACTCACGCCGCTTTCTTAAAAATTTTTGTATGCATTAAAAGACAATGTGAAGCCTTGGTGGATATGGGGGTACTGGAGCTCTCCAATGATGTATGCCCAGAACGCCATTGCAGTCAATGAGTTCCTCGGCCACAGTTGGAGCAAAGTAAGTCTGCTTCTAAGTTTGTTTTCCTTGACCCATCTTCTAGGGGAAAACAAAAAAAGATAAGCTCATGGATGAACCACTTTCTGTTACAGGTCCCTGTGTTTCAAAATGAGTCTCTGGGAGTCATAGTTTTAAAGTCTCGAGGATTTTTCCCTGAAGCATACTGGTACTGGATTGGCGTCGGAGCCTTGATTGGATTCACATTGCTCTTCAACTTGGTTTTCTCGCTGGCACTGACTTATCTCAACCGTAATAATTTCTCAACTTTCTCCACATTCACTAATGGTTTTGGCTTCTTTTTTTTTTGGGAATGTATATATCTATGAATATGTATTTGCTGCTGATAAAGTGAACTCTGCAGCATTTCGGAGGGCGCAGAGTGCTAAATCTGAAGAATCTCAAGCTGGAGAAAATGCTTCAGAGAGCTTTCAGCTTGTGCCACCAGATGGCATCTCCTTTGGGAAGATCACGCCTGGGAGATCAGAAGACTTATCTGTCGGGTCTACGCAGAGAAAGAATAAAGGAATGGTTCTGCCATTCGAACAGCACTCCCTCACTTTTGACAACATTGTATACTCTGTCGACATGCCTATGGTAAATATGCAAAACTGGCAGCTAAAGATCAGAACTGAAAACTGGTTGCGCTTTATCAGAGTGCAACGTAACAATTTTCAAATTCGGTTGCAGGAAATGAAAAGCCAAGGAGTAATGGAAGACAGATTAGTACTCTTAAAGGGTGTCAGTGGCGCATTCAGGCCAGGTGTTCTGACAGCGCTGATGGGGGTGAGTGGCGCTGGTAAGACGACGCTAATGGATGTCTTGGCTGGCAGGAAAACCGGAGGATATATTGAGGGTGACATCACAGTTTCTGGCTATCCAAAAAAACAGGATACGTTTGCTCGGGTGTCAGGATACTGTGAGCAAAATGACATCCACTCGCCTCATGTCACTGTCTACGAGTCCTTGCTTTACTCGGCATGGCTTCGCTTGTCCCCAGATGTCAACTCTGCTACACGAAAGGTCACAGTTGTTTTTCCTTTAATTGAACTCAGTAATCCTTCAAAAAAACCAAAAAAAATTTGTGGAGGTGGATGCTTGAATATTTCTTGTTAATGCAGATGTTCATTGAGGAAGTGATGCAACTGGTGGAACTAGACTCTTTAAGAAATGCACTAGTGGGGCTGCCTGGGGTAAATGGTCTGTCGACTGAGCAGCGCAAGAGGCTGACCATTGCGGTTGAGCTGGTGGCAAACCCATCCATTATTTTCATGGATGAACCAACCTCAGGTCTTGATGCAAGAGCTGCAGCAATTGTTATGAGGACTGTGCGGAACACGGTGGACACTGGGAGGACTGTGGTGTGCACCATCCACCAGCCCAGCATCGATATATTTGAAGCTTTTGATGAGGTGAGATATCGTCCTACTCCGTCAAAAAGAGCAAAAATAAAAAAAAATCTCCTTCACGATGCTTGCCCTGGATTTTTCTTAGAGTAATAGAAATCCATAATGTGGCATTGCAGCTTTTCCTGATGAAGCGTGGAGGGCAAGAAATTTATGTTGGTCCGCTAGGTCGCAATTCATGCCATTTAATCAAGTACTTTGAGGTAGCTAGGGATTTCACTCTGAATGTTGCAACTTCAAACTACAAGTATTATATGATGATGATGATCTTGAGCTTTTGGGCGCATTCTCCTTACAGGGACTTCCAGGGATCAGTAAAATAAAAGATGGATACAATCCTGCGACGTGGATGCTGGAGGTAACATCTTCTGCGCAAGAAATAATGACGGGTGTCGATTTCGCTGACCTGTACAAAAATTCAGATCTGTACAAGTAAGTCCGGAGGGACATGACATGATATACCTGCTGTTGACTCCTGACACCAGTAGCAAAAAATCTGTGTGGAAACATTTTGGCTGACTTGTGTAATGCAGGAGAAATAAAGCGCTGATACAAGAACTGAGCAGACCAGCTCCCAACTCCAAGGAGCTGCATTTCAAGTCCAAATACTCACAGTCTTTCCTCGTACAATGCATAGCTTGCTTCTACAAGCAGCGCTGGTCTTACTGGCGCAACCCACCATACACTGCAGCTCGCTTTCTTTTCACTGCAGGCATTGCTTTGATGTTTGGGACAATATTTTGGGACCTTGGCACCAAATAGTAAGACACCTGCAAACATTCATACCCCTCCCAAGTCCCAACTCCTTAGTTTTTCCTCAATAATTTTTCATTATGCTAAAAGTATATATATCGTGTGGAACACAGTGATAAGCAACAGGATTTATTCAATGCTATGGGATCAATGTACACGGCCGTTATCTTTCTGGGGGTTCAAAATGCCGCGTCAGTGCAACCGGTCGTGGCCATCGAGCGTACAGTCTTTTATAGAGAAAGAGCTGCAGGGATGTACTCCGCATTACCATACGCCTTAGCACAGGTAGCTACCCAAACTTTGATAAGATTTCTGACCGAAAGTCCTCTGGAAACTTTTCTTGTTTTTGTAACCAAGCTGTCATGCTGTGTCTCAGGTTTTGATCGAAGTACCTTACATCTTCTGCCAAGCTGCAGTTTATGGTGTGATAGTGTACGCGATGATTGGTTTTGAGTGGACTGCGGCCAAATTCTTGTGGTACTTCTTCTTCATGTACTGCACATTGCTTTACTTCACCTTCTATGGTATGATGACCGTGTCCATCACACCAAACCAACAAATTGCTTCCATCATCGCTGCTGCATTTTACGGCATGTGGAACATCTTTTCTGGATTTATAGTCCCGAGAACAGTAAGTTCACTTCCCATAGGACAGGCCATGCTCTCTCTCTTTTTGTCCTTTTTATTCAACCAAAAAAAAACTCATCTGCGTCTACTTTGCATCAACAGAGGATCCCAGTGTGGTGGAGGTGGTACTACTGGGTGTGTCCAGTGGCCTGGACTCTCTACGGACTGGTTGCATCGCAATATGGGGATGTAGATCACGTAATGAAAGACCTCGATTTGTCTGTCAAGGATTTCATTGACCTTTACTTCGGTTTCAAGCATGATTTTCTCAGCGTTGTGGCTGTGGTGATTTCTGCCTTCACAGTTTTCTTTGCATTTATCTTTGCATTTGCCATAAGGGCCTTCAATTTCCAAAGGAGATAGAGAAAGGCTCTTTCTAACTTTGAATTCACAGAAATACTACAACACCTGTAGCTATTAAATTGTTGGAATGTATTGCAAGTAATTAGGAGAAATAAAGGTGAACTTTCTGAGGAACACACAGCTGTAACAGTAAATTGAGTCCTAGCTTATTGATAAGCTTTGCAGTCTATTTCTGCTGCATTTTCTAACTTCCATTAATCTAAAGATATCGTTGCAGTGACAGGAAAAAGAAAAAAAAAAAAAACCTTCATCCATTTTGTTTCGACTGAATATAATTTAGACCCAAAGCAGTTCTGTGACCTGCTGTCACAATCACAACCAGTACCTACAAGCTATTTCATGGCAGTTGATCTCAAGTTAACCTTTCTGTAATGATGTCCAGAGGGAACTCATTTTTAATATTACAACAATGGAAACCATAATTGAAGCGTGGTATTTTTGAGTGTGTAAATTGTATATAAAAATATTACATATGTAGAATCAGTTCCAGACCTGACATCTACAACCATGTTATGAAAATTGCTGACAGGAGCATGATGCCTAAAGCTCCGAGTCTTTTACCTGTACTGCTTGCCGATGCTCCTCCTTTTGACCCTACAAAAAATACTAACAAAGTCTCTTATGACCGACCACGTATTTGGTTTCAGTAGTCTGTATAGATTGAATAAATCCTCGACTTAATTCCTATTAGAAATTTACCATTTGCTGGTGATGCGGACGAGGATGGAGGAGAAACTGAGGAACCCGACCCCAAATTTAAATTCTCACAATCAGACCCTAAGGCACCTGGAAGAAAAAAATATATTGATGGTTTGAGTTTGTTTAACGTGTAGTATAGTTTCAGTTTTCGATAACTTTGACATACATTGACTCAGGCACAAGAACTCCGGATTGCCAAACAAATTATCAGCTCCTTCAACGCACAGACATATGTGACCAGTTCCATTTGTCATACATTGGCCCATATCACACCACACAGACTCACAATCTGCTCAGAAAAATACAGTACGCGTTAGGCTCTTAAACAAACAACTCTAGGGAATAATAAACAGTGTGTAATGATTGCGCAATGTAGATTCCTGCAATATATCCATACTTTTTGGGGTTGGAAATATGGGAGGTGGTGGCAGAGTGCTGCTGCATGATAAATTAACTGTACCTGTAAAATGAATTAGGTATATTATTCAACCTGGTCTACTACTCATGCTCATTTTTGTAGGTACAGAAAAATAGCCTTCATGATAAGAACAAGATTGAAGTGTCAGGTTGCCCCAAACTCGGATTCAAGCCAACCAAATGGTCGATTTTTGTATGAAACTCACAGTTGGGAAGAAGGCATGGAGGAAGTGTGACACCGGCAATTTCAACTTTCTTCCAACCTGGATAGCATTCGCAGTCAACACCAAGTAATGAACTATCTGACGCTACGCAATCACCTTGTCCACAGTACATCAAGCTGCATGCTAATGGGGCTTCTGATAGGGTGGGTCTAATGAATGAATCAGCAGAGGGAAGTAGAAAAATTACAACAAGGAAAAATTCTAGGCAGTAAAATACGGAGGACTTCATATTGCGTTTCCCTGAGAATTTGGGATTAGCAGGAAATGAAGTGTGTTACCAGTTGAAGCTTTCTTATATAATAATTTACAGTATATTTGTTTTAAACGGCTTTGATGAAGGGATCATGCTTTCTTATATAATAATTTGCAGTATATTTTTGGTTTAAACGGCTTTGATGAAGGGATCATGCGTAGGAGAAGCGAGTTAAGCAGTGCATCCAATAAAGTAATGGTTGTGTATTTTACTTCTTTTTTTACATCTTCCATTGGGTGATAACAATTAGGAAGAGAATGTATTGTAAATACCAACATGGGCGAGAGAAGCAAAGTAGGAGGATAAAATAAACAAATACTAACTTGTTTCAGTTCCTTTAATGCCTCCTAGACATGTCCCAGTTCTAACAAGCTCAAGAAACTGAGACAAGAAGAAATGACAAGCATCAGATAGCTTCACAACCTCAAACAAAGTTTACAACCATAAAAATATGACAAAGGTGGGTACATCTCATACCAGAATGGCAAACACAAGGGGTAATGGATTAGATCAAAACACAGAGACATGGGGCAACAGAGTCATTTTCCATGTTGAGTTGAGAGGGGGTTGCTTCTTTGTTTTTCTATGCTGAACCGAATTCTTGGAACCATTTCTCATGGCGTTCAATGTCTGACTGAGAGACACTCCTTTGGACTTTTGCTAGCGCTTCCTCAAAATCACACATTGCAACAGGGTCATTTGATATTTCATCCTTGGACATGTTTTTTATTTCCTCTCTTGTTTTTCCAGCTATCTTGCGTCTCATCCCATTTAAGGAAGCATCTCGGCAGACGTTTGTCAGATCATCTCCACTGTACCCGTCGGTTCGCCTGGCAACTTCATCAATGTCAACATCAGGAGCCACCTGTAAGAAGAAATTCAACATAGTGAGCAAAACCGTTGATCTAGTTGGAGCATAGGATGGAGCAAACAGCTCTGCAGCATGTAGAAAGATTTAATTATAGAAGAAGGTGAAGTCCGTAACCTCCACAGTTTTCAGATTGATGCGAATAAGCTCCTTACGACTTTCAAAGTTGGGTAGAGGAATGTATATACGCTTTTCAAGACGCCGCCTGCATTTTACATTCAATGAGATGCACTATTTTCAAGTCGATGCACACAATTCTAGTCACTGTTTCAGAGAACGTGAATAGAAAGAAAAAGTGCTACCTTAACGCCTCATCTATGTCCCAAGGGAAATTAGTAGCTGCAAGCACCATTACTATTTTGGGAGTACCATCTTCAGAAGAAGTATTATTCACACCATCAACCTGGACAAGAAGTTCGGACTTCACCCTTCTCGATGATTCATGTTCCCCCGAGGCCCTGAGCAAGAAAATTGAATGACCAATTAGTTGACAGCACAATGAAACACAAATTTCAGTATCTCGGGTGCAAATAAAAATAGGTTAATCAAAAATAATGATGAGCTGCATGTGGTATATACTGTAAGCCTTACCCTCTGGCATTACAAAGAGAATCGATTTCGTCAATGAATATTGTACTAGGAGCATAAGCTCGAGCAAGATCGAACAGACAGCGAACCATGCGCTCACTCTCTCCCCTCCATTTTGAAGCCAAGGTAGCAGACGATACATTAAAAAACGTAGTGCCACACTCTGTTGCAACTGCTTTTGCCAAAAGAGTTTTACCAGTACCAGGAGGGCCAAACATGAGGACACCTTTCCATGGTCTCCTAATTCCCTGCGAACAAAGATAATGACATCAAACATCGGCTGCAAAATTTCCAACACAGCAAAATGAGAAGACAATTCATCAGAGACACAAAAACATTTTCTCCAGAATGTAACATATCCAATGAAAACATGGGCCAACAGCACCACCAACTTTATGAAACACAAGAAGGCAAGCAGATTGTTAATTTCATGAGACCCTTAGAAGACAATATGTCGGGAAAACTTAAATCTACCTGAAAATACTCAGGCATCCACAAAGGAAGGACAACAGCTTCTTCAAGCAGTCTTTTGGCTTCACTCAAACCAGCAACATCATCCCACCTGACTCCTGGGCTGGTTTCAAGCACATCCCTTTCAAGCATCTCCGCAAGGTCTACATCAGGCCCTTCATATTGTCCTCGTTTGGTCTTTCCATCTTCAGCATCGCTGCTCTGAAATTGCATTAAATATACGCAATCATTAGATGTAAGAATATAAATAGCAAGTCAGACTAAAGCTTAATATGTAAAAGGTCTCAGTGTATTAAGGCACAAAAATATGTTTGGTACAGAAGACTCACAACAGAATCAGTCTTCCCAGATTTTGATTTGCCTGAGCCACTTTTTTTTCCAGCAGTTGATGACCGCGCACTTGAGGTAGATTTAGTTGAACCACCAGCTTTCGCTCCACGACCAGCAGGTAAAGCATTAGTTGCACCACGGGCCCAATTTCCATCCTGGGTAGACTTCCTCATACCCAGTTGGCTGGCCCTGGTAGGTCGCCTGTTCGCACCAGTGTCTCGAATAGGTGGTTTCCACACATCAGGATCATCCAAGGGAGGAGCTGAGGATGTAGGGTACTCATCAAGGGGTTGGAAAACAAAAGAGCCCTTCGTTTGAATCGGAGGTGAAGGAGGGCGCTTGCTTCCCGGGATATCCTTAAATGCCCTTCTTTCAGCATCTAATTGCTTCACAACTTCTGTTTCCTCACCAAGTGCTTTCTTGACATTCATCCATTTCGAACGAATCAAAGGGTCATCAACTGTATTCAAGTGCCTGCAAATTATATAAACCGCTTATTTTAGCATTCAACTTCTTTATTCCCTTTTTATCAGTTACTATATATCTACTTCAAACCGCTGACTCCATGGTTTTCCCACATTTTCTGTTTGTTTCTAAGTAAAGTCCACGTTAACCTCTAAGCCTCAGATACTTACAATTCTCCAATAACGGAATAACCAAACACTTAAACCCTAACGGTCAATATCTTCTTTTCCACCAGCCATAACTACTCAATAAACAGCAACCTAATACATGTACATTGTACAGGAGTTCACATAAAGAAACAGTCACTTGAAACTTCATACTCCTCAAATCAGTCATCAACATAAAATGTCATCAGCTTACAGAAAAAAAGTACCATTCTGAACCTCAAGACACAAACAACAGCAGGCCGCGCCCTACCAATCAAATCTGTAAAAGCAGACTGGTCTAAAAATCAGCAACACATGAATGAAATCCAATTCTTGTTAAAAGGAACTCTTAAGCTTCATACACTCAACTTCCAGGTGACATATCCATCTTTCAAAATCCAACACGCACCCAGTTACTCCAAAAGCACAACAACCACTTCAAATAAGCAAATGAGGCATTTAACTTACTTGTTGATCTGAGCGATGGCGCCATCGAAGAATATAATCGATGTGTCATAAAGCCCTTCCACGGCGTACTCTCTCGCCAATTTCAAATGATCCTGCAACCCCGCTAACGCCATTCTGCTAAAAGACACACAAACCCACTACCGTAACTCACTTCGATCTCCCGGAGATCGGAACTTTCTGACGATCCTGTGGCGCGATCGCTGCTAATTTCTGGAGATCTTTGAAACGGCGATGGGTGATATCAGATGAGTGCTAACGAACGTGACACGGCGCCGTTTATGCGATCTGGAAACGTTTGAGTTCCATGCATGAACGCGTTTGGACCGTTGGGCTTTTATAGGGTGTTGAGGCCCATTTCAGTCTGGCCCGCCATATAGTAATAATTTGTTATATAGAATTAATTAGGTGAAAGTAAAAGGAAAGGAATAGTGGAATGCCCTCCATAAGCTATTTGAAATTCAAAACGTTCTAAGAAAACGCAGCTTTAATTTTAAAATTTAGGTGGTTTTGGTTTGATTGAATTGATGATGGCTCACCAACGTGTTTATTCATATTAAATAAAATAAAGTAAAATAAGATTTTCATCAAGGTTATGCATAAGTATTCAATATATAAAATAAAATAAAGAATGTATAATGAACGAATAAAAAATATTAATTTGATTATATAAATTAGGAAAAAGTAATAAAATGAGCTTTGAACTATCATTGCTTCCTCAATTACTATCCGAACTGACTAAGCTATTAAAAAAGGTGCAACGAAAAACATTCAAACTAATTTAAGATATTGTTTAATGTTGATTGTGTTGATTCATTTTATACGATAGATTGTGTTGAAAAGACGTTGTTTTATTTATGTAAACGAAACGATATCATTTAATTTGATGATAAAATGATATGGTTTTTTATGCACGAGTCTAATTTTTCTAATACTAATAGTTTAGAATGCAATTATAGACTTTTATTTAGAAGATCAGTCTAGAATTTTGTTCTTTCACGTTTTTTGATAATTCTAGTAGTTTAAACTGTGATTAAACACATTTTATCGGTGCTCAAACTTTTATGCACTGATGAGAAAAAATAGTTTGGGAAACTAAAGAGAATTTGATATGAGACCCAAAAAAATCGTGTTAATGGTAGAAATGTGGAAATCTAAAATTCAATATTTTAACTACATCAAATCATCTTTTCAATTGGTCAAAGTTCCTCCACTTTATAATCATTTCCATGTTGAACTGATTAGAATGTTATGCCTAAACAAACCAACCCAAATCTAAATGAAAAATTGTGAAAATGGGAATCAGATCTCTCATATCATTTCTATGTTGTATTTTTATTGCAAAAAGACCGACGCGTTTAGGTGAACCCATGCACCACAGGTATAGAGTCATGGTCCTAGTTTAATGATACATAATTTTTTCTCTATTGTTTTAGATATTTAAGACCATTTGGTGTTGAGATCTTTTCGAAACAAGGTCAGCCTTCTCAATGTTCGGGGCTTCTTTGCTTACCTGAGTGTTGAGGGAGATGCGGGATTACTTTTCACCATGCATCATCGAGTGACTCGTGAGAGTATCTCTACAAATAGTGGCACATCTCACTCGGGACGACAAATATTTGATAATTTATGAGAACCATTACAGGATTTCACCTACAAGAGTCTCTTTCCAAATTCCCTTCTGATTCTTATATACCAGTACATAAAATCAATTTTGAGGATTCATTTAATCCTTATACTCAATATCCGATTAAATAAAGGGTCATTGAACACCTAGCCTCGACCGGAAGCTCAATTCGCGTCGTCGTAACCTTGCCCCATTTCAACGATGTTCAACACCTTATGGAGACTTTCAAGCCTTATTAGAACATTTGAAGGCCCGCCCTTATGTCTTTCACAAGTTAGGCTTAGTTGGGTTCGCATTCGAGTACTGATGGCCATACATAATTGCTTTTGTATCTGCTTAAAATCAAGTATGTGAACGGAAGTACTTATCTTAAACAACCGAATCACTGAATAACTTCGACTTGTTTTAGATGAAATCGCATTCATCTATATGTGCATTGAGGTACACATGAAAGATCTTCCCATGATAAGACCGTTACAGTCTCTTTCTCACACACACTAAGAAGAGACCTCCATGAAAACTTTTTCAGGTAGTTGGATCCAGCATCATCTAAAGTGGAGAATGGAGAGTTCGATTTCTCTCATATTTCTCGATCGTATGTGTTTCCTCACACATTAGCAGTTCGTTTTCTCCTTCTAATAAATAGGAAGAAGGAAAGAACTAGTATATCATGGAAAACAACCATCTTACGGTTTATCCTCACAATTAATAACGTGATCGTATCTTCTATTTTTCATGCTGACTTAATTAGCAAAGAGGATAAATACGAGACTGAACTGAGAAATAAGGAATCAAACCGAGTTAGTTGGTTTTCTCATAGGATCAGCTGCTCCTATGAGTTGAGGCTCGTGAACCAAATAAAATAAAATAAAATAAAATAAAATTGATCAGGTTCAATTTTATTTTGAACAACTTTATCTAAAGATTGTAACCACAGTTTGGCTTGTATCATAGATAAAATTGTTATTTAACATGTTTAGTTCAACACTCAATCATTATAATTAAATTAAACCACTTCTTGTTCAATATACTTAGCTTAATTCTAACAAATACTTACCCCGCGTGATCCGCATTCCGTTAGACTAATATTAAATTATAGTTTCACAATCAATCATCACTTTGCCATCGATCTCTCGAAGGTCCAACACTCAACATTTACGAAAATGCCATTAAAGCCAAAAAGAGACCTCCAAGCCTTGTCATAGGGCTATTCCCACATTCAACTTGTCGACATCCTCTTCGACTTAACTATAACGATTGATAGTTTGTAAGTATCTAGTTCAATCAAAAGGTCAACTTGAGACATCCTCCCACACTCAACTTGTCGATGTTCTTGTCGATTTAACTATCATGATTGATAGTTTATAAGTGTCAAGTCCAACCAAAGACGCAACCTGTGACATCCTCCTACACTCAATTTGTCGGTATCAAAATCGACTTATATCTTGAGTGAAGGTGGTGTCTAGGTGTCTAATCTCATCTTGACATTATCTCTTATGCTCGTTTTATGACTATTGATAGTTGAAATATTATTAATTCGAAAATGATAATCCGCGCTAAATCATGAATCAAAAATTGAAATTCATATGTCATAGTCGGCAACTCAACATTATGTGAGAAAATGAATGGTGTTAAGATTTGAGAATGCAAATGAGCAAGTTATTTGAGGACCATTCAAACTTCAAAGTGAGAATAAGTTTCATAAAATGGGTCATGAGTACCCAAATGTGTAGGTATGTCAAATACCACTGACAGCTCTGCACCACGGCTTTTTCGAAGTCAGCAGGGTCTTAAATTTTTAATGTACCATGCCGTCCTTAACCAGCTGCTCCAGCCCCTTTTTCAATCTGGCAGCAGCAATGGCGGTCTGCTCCTCTCGCATCCCCCCAAAAGATATCCTGATATATCCAGGGCCACCAGAGGCACTGCCGGGGATCACTGCAATGCCATGTTTGTGAGCCAGCCAGCTGACTACCGAGAAGTCATCATCTTTGTATTGGTCAGGTAGCTTGGCCCATAGGTAGATTGCCCCTTCACCGCCTCGGACAGCATCTGGTCCAAGAGGGGAGAGAGCATCTAGGAGGAGTGTACGGTTCTTGACAAGGTCTTTTACTTGGTCAGTGACCCATTGGGGTCCGACTTCCAGAGAGTATAGTGCCAAATGCTGGGAGATTATTGAGGCGCAGATTGGAATGTTGTCTTGGACTTTGAGAAGTTGGTCTGTCAGCCCCGGGACATCGGTGGGGTATGCGATCTGCACAGGAGACTCATTAAGTTAACTTCATGCACACAAAAAAAAAAAAAAAAAATGAAGGGTGGGGTTTTGCACACAAGAAACTAACATATCCAACTCGCCATCCCATCATCCCATATGCTTTAGAAAATGAGAAAATGTTGAGTATATGATCATCTTCTATGCATGTGTGTTTTCGACCATCATACATAAAGTATCTGCAGATCAGGAAACTTATCATCAATCTCTATAGTTAACCAAAGCACCAGTACCAGATTCACAGTTGCATAAATATTCAATCTGAAATTAAAATTACTTCCATTTCACAATACTTACTCATATGTATTATCCACAATAAGCCAAGCCCCAGCATCTTTGCAAAGGGCTGAAATCCTCTGTAAAATTAAAGAAAGAACGTTCAGTACTGTAATAGCAAAAACACTAAGAACTATTCTTGATGAAAGTTTATTAAAAACCTGGTAATCTGACACCAGGGATATAAAAATGCAAACGTCATGGAGCAGAAACTAAAGCTAAGAAAAACCTTGAGAAGAGGATCTGGAATGTAGGTTCCGGACGGATTGCCTGGGTTAACAACAGTAACAAGCTTCGGAGTTGGCTTCGTCTCAGACAAAGTCTTCTCCAACCAATCTGAAAAAAAGTGTGAAACTTCAAATATTTGTGCACGAAGCTAATCGTGAGGTTGCAGCCAAGTTGATAATATAGCCATACTCAAACTTAATACTGCGATTGGAACATTTTTTAGAAAGCTTTGACTTTGATGTCATAAGGAACAAGCTTCTCTGAGACTTCTATTTGCTTCTCCACCTCTAGATGTTTGAAGACTTTTTTGGATGAAGGATTGTTTGGGGAGAGGGCAAATAAGCACTAACCTGCATCTGGATGAAGAGTTTTTGGATCACCAGGGCCTACAAGTATATCAGTGACTCCTGTCATCTGAAAGGACATATATGCATTGAAATAGTACGGAGCAAACATAACAACAGAATCCCCAGCGTCACACAACGTAAGAACGAGATCCACAAAAGCCTGCAACAAAAGCAACAAAACTTAGCAAAAAGAACTAATCCGTAGGATTGAATCAGGTATCAGTTTCAATTTTTTGTTTTAGCAGAAAAACATTATACATGTTAACTAAAACCCTTCAGGCAGTTACGTAGCGAGTAAACTCTTATATTTAACAAACATCATGTAAGAGAAAGGCGAAGTCTCAGAATGATCATTTACCAAAATTTCAGGGTGATATCTGGACAAGTCTTTAAACATATTGACATATGGATTTGTAAATATATGGTTCTTTTTCCTTGATAGGTGACTGATAAAAATGCACCAAAGATGCTACGGTGTCAAGTCACCTGGTTTGCGCCTGCCGTGACCACCACTGAAGATTTGTGAAGATTGTTCTCAACAAGCAACTGCATAACAGAACATAAAAACCTCATAAAATTTTCGAAGTGGGTTAAAGATAAGCAGCGGGATACAGAGCTGAGACCCTCAATGCTATAAAGAGCTGCATTTTTAAGAACGTATCTTTAAAGAGTTTTCAACACATACAAAGGAGGTAAATGCTATGGATGGTTTAACACCTTGACAATCAAGAAATTTACTGGGCTATTGTGAGTTACCCTACAAATTATGGGTAGGATGTGGATAACTCTATGTCAATATATTTACCGACCATTTTACAGAATTCGAAACATGTAGTTATCAGAGCGTAAATCACAAAAAATATAACGAAAGGGGTCGTCTGGCCATCATGGATCTGGGCCGGTGGATAAGAGGGTGAGGAGTGAATCCTGACAATCCCACGACCAGAGTTCGAATCCCCTGGTTGGGTGTGTGTGTTGTAATTTATATTTAATAAAAAAAAATTAAAAAGGTAGAGGTCGTCTGAGCAGTTGCTAGAAAATTACGGCCTTTCAAAAAGATACCTTTTTCAATAATGCTTCTCTCAGCTCAATCATACCCTCATCAGCTCCATAGCGGCTGATTGCAGGCTCCCATACAAGATCTTTCACCTTGTCTAACGCTTGCTTGGGGGGCTGCCAATAAACAACTCCCTGTACAACATATGCCATCACATTTTCAGATTGAACTCAGACTCTTCTCAGCCACGTAAACATCAACTGTACTATCCGTAGTATAATATCAATATATATATAATGAGTAAATAAGAAAAATGTAGCAAAAAGCATGTGGCTTGGTGAGCCTGGATCTATTGCTTGATACCATGCCAGGACATTCATATGATCCTGCATTTTATCTCCTCGTAGCTCGGTAAACTAGAAATAGAAGAACACAAAACACTCTCATAGTCAACTAACTAAATTGAGTGATCAAGTATTGCTCAATGCTCATCAGTCCAGTAACAATCCGAAAACATTTCAGCATCAAGAAAGCCCTTTGATTAACTCAGTTACAAACCTGAGCCAGAGACATGGCATCTTTAGCTCCCCTGATCAGTTGCTGCATCTGCAACAAGCAACGGCCAGAATCAAATCGCGGCATCAAATTACAGACACAATCAAAAGAAAAACCCCCACCTTCACCATGATTGGCATCTCAGTCTCCACAGCCCTTCTAGCAAGCCTCCCGAAGGAACCCATTTCACCTCTCCTCCCTCTCAAACCTTTCAGCAAACTACTCACAGGCCTCTCTCAAACCAGAAACGCCAATGACCGCCTAACCCCAAATTTCATCAAAAGCTATCAGCGCAGTATTATATTAATTAAAATCTCAGCTTGTGTATATCATCTAAACTGCGAGGAAACCCATAAAAGACCGCAACAATCTCAAGCAAAAAGACAAATCCTCTTTTGCCAAAAGGTTCCTTACTTTCCCTCTCTCTATCGTCAACCGACGGCAACGCTTGCCAAACTAACCAAACGTTGACCAGTGGAGCTGATTTGGTTGAATCAAGGACGCATGTTCTGTCTCTTCTTTTAAATGGTAATTAATATTTATTTATTCATTTTGATTCTCCATTAATATCTCAAAAATAAACAAAATAGTGTTCATATTATTTGTCACTGAACCAAAATTTATTTTTTTATTTTTATTTTTCATTTCAACTACTTTAAATAATTAAACAATTATTATTTCATTATCATAAATATTAAAAAATCATTCGACGCCCAATAATCCACTCTATTTTTTACACTTTACACAAATTTATTGAATAATTATATATATTAAATTTGATTACCAACTAATATTAATATTTTATACGTAATCCACTCTATGTAGACCAATATATCATATAGATGGAATATCATTTAATTTTATTTTCCATCACTTTCTCAAAATCAAAATAACATGTTTATGATCCATCAGCTATTCAATTAATATACTTAATATATTCTCTCATATAATACACGACTTTCGAGATAATATTGAGTAAATTAATACATATTTATTACTAACTTTGAATGTTGACCGAGTGATTAGTTTCTGCTATTGTAAATATAAATTATTTGGCTTTTAAGGTGTATGGATAGCTATAGATAAAGTTAAAATTGATGTTGAAAATATTAATCAATTAATGTGTGAATTCAAAGATGGTTGCAGAAATTTTTTACACGTTAAAATTGTTAGACGATAAATAAAAATTAATAAATAAAGTTTATTTAATGGATAAATAGATACAGAATGAGTATGTATTTTATTTGAATCATCGGTTTTGATAGAAAAATAGAGCAAATGAATTTGTTGTCAAACAATATGTGTATGACTCTAATCTAGCAGTATTAATGTCTTTTTTTATTTGTCATTTAATCAAATTATATGTCCATTTTTATTTGTCACTTAACAATATCAATACATATTTAATAATTATAATTGTTTTAAAATGTTAAACATTAATAATTTTATTTTCTTAATTTATAACCAAAGTCATTTTGCACCAATATTAAATTTTATATTCAACATTCGACACAACTTAAGAAAAAAGAATACATTAAATACAATTTGTTAAATTTGTTCAATAATTAATATAAATTTCTTCGTAATTTACATAATTTTATATTAATTGACATGAATATGAAGACAGATGAAGTAACTTCAAATGACATGTATTATAGGAGAAAGTCATGGGAGGCTAATTGTTTTGATGGGCCGAATAATTACTGTAAAGGTGAAAACGTAAATCATTGGAAATTGTTGCTCTTTTAAGTGTACGACAAAATACTAAATAAAATATGCATGATTTACGTAAGCTACAATTATTAGTAACACATTTTTCAAAGTATTGGAATTTGCACTTAAGCTGGACAAGATCTATTATTTTATTTTTTACATTATAAACGGTAAATATAAAAAAAATACAGACCCATTCAATTAAAATTTTAAATATGAGACTTTGTGATCAACAAGTGAGACTTATTGTCACTTAGCCATCACTCCCCGTGGCAGGACAAGATCTATTGGTTCTCATATTTTACAGGATCCAATTGTGATTATAATGTCCTTTTTAATTTATGCTGATTTAAAAATGCACCAAATTCAATAAGATGTCACCTCCACCTTGCCCCATATTAATATTGTGAATAAAAAAAGGTGGCAATAAATTTTAACGATTTTCATTTAAATTCTAATTGTGCAGAATAAAGAAATAAATTAACATTGTTTTTGATGTGAGAGGGATTTTTAAGTTTCTACACACTACCTACCTACCCCCACTTGGTCTGTCATGTTTATCCATTAATTTTGATTTCTCTTTCATATTTACAGTAACACGAATTCATTTTTGTATTTTTCAGT
>NQLW01000043.1:2425469-2497095 GCA_002312845.1 Kalanchoe fedtschenkoi | reverse complement strand
AAATCTAACGTGTGAGCAACCTTTTCTCACCTTGTCTTACTAAGATAAATGAAAACACAATATAGCTTTAGCACGTCCCATTCACCAATGATCGAAACCTTGATAAGTATAAGATTTTTGAAAAAATATTTTAATGTTTAATATTATGAAGAATCTAATTATATAACTTGACACATTCCCAATGTCTTGTGATGCATGCATAAATATTCATAATATTTACAATATTTAAAAGATGAAGTGCAAAATAATTTGTTAAATAGTATCAACTCCTATTTCATTAAGAAAATCGAACCAAATTGATCAGTTCGATTCAATTTGGTTCAATTCATCAGATTTTCGATTCAGGTTTACACTCCTAGTTCAAAGTCAATTCATGATCTTACCTAAGTATCACGAAGTAACGATTTACTATCTGTGAATAATAGATAGTAATGAACCAAAATAAATAAAAACTTAAGAAAAACTGATTGACCACCGGATGACAGCGTACCATGGAGCTCGTTCGTAGCAACTCAAACACCACAACCGTTGATTAATTACTTAACTGAAAAGGAGGAAATAAATTAAATGGGTGAGTCAAAATGACTCAATAAATAGTAACTTTTCACATACAACACTGAGCCAGAGGGATTCATTTTACAATATTTAAGATATATATTTATCATTAAATTATATTTTTCGCATACAGCTCACCATTTGTACTATGTACGTGTATGTGTGAGATCACTCACCATTTTCTAGTTTGCATATACAATAATATTTTTATATTATCACAAAAATGAAACAATTCAGATACAAGTGAAATGTGCTATCTTTTCATTTAACAAGATGTCACAAATATTTTCTGGTGCAGTTCGTTCAATTTCTTCCAAAATTAAAAAAAAAAATTCAAAAAAATTCTGGAAAAAATTTAATAAATTTAAAATTTAAAATTTCAATATTTCATTATTCATATTGAGAAAAATCTTATTTTTCTGTGCAGATTTTCATTTTCTTTCAAATCTAATGAAAAATCTGATTTGAAAAATTCCAAAAAAAATAAAAATAATTCCAAAAAATTCGAATCATAATAATCTACAAAATAATTGCTTAAAGGTACTCCAATACCGCTGTTAGAAAGCGGATACACAAGTGTAAGATAGAGTTTTCCGAACTACGCGGCATAAACCTGCGGAATACCTATTAATCACTATATGTTAGTTTCGATTTGCACCTGAGACATAAGTTTGAATCCGAATTGAAAATATTGGGTTATCTTTTTGACGAATACGTCAAAGCTCGCGTCTTTATCAATATTTACATTCGGTTGGTGGATACCGCGCCCTCTATAGTACTACTAGCTACCGGGTGAACACCTCTCTCATCCTAAGAACTGATGTGTGCACAAAACAAAAATTATAATCTTCTATTTATAGTGAAAATCGTGTTTTTTGATTCCGGCCCACGGGCCAATCCCATCAACCGGGATACTGGATTTGAGTCTGTGGGCCCAGCCCAATGAGTATTACCCATGAAACATCTTCACAAGTTTAACTCATTTAGTTCATCTGAATCATATGCGGGCTGATCCAGATCTTATATAGACCGAATCTTATTCGGATTTTTTTACTCAACTCAACATTCGCCACTCACTTGTGTGTGATCCTAAATATTTATTTTCAATTAACTGCGAGCAAAAATTCATTGATCATAAGTGGTTTTCAATATAATATTATTATTTCTAATTAAAAATAACTAATTTTTGAAATATTAAAATTTAAATCAATGCGAATCAATTAACTGATAATGAATAGACACTAACACTTTCAACCTGATGTCCAGACTCTCACAAAAAACAAATCTCACGTAACCCCTTTATTCTTGCGTGTCCCCACATTCACTAACATAATACAACTACGCAAGGAAATAAATTGACTGAAACGCATCAAAGAGACTGACACACCCACATGCCTAACAATTGGCTTGCTTTAGTGGATGCTTAAAAATTCCTAAAATTCATGTGAAGAATAAGAAAAAGGACTTCTTGCCATATTCTTTCCTATGTATGTTGCTCTCTCCTCCCTTTTTTCAGTCTTCCGCTTAAAACCCTGCAAATAATTATATTTAAAAATGTTAGGGCATTTCATTGAAGATTGAAAGTAAGTTTTATATCAGAATTCGAATTGTTTCGCTTCAATATCAGAGAAGGTTCATGGACTTTTAGACATTGAAATACTTTGTCTGGATAAAGCGGTTCGTAAAAATATCAATTACCATGTTTCAAAGTTGGATACGCGGTAATTGATATGTATAAAATATTCATGATAATTCAATTACCACTTTTCAAAATAGGAAACGTGGTGATTGAATATCATGTATATTTTTATGTTTATCATTACCACGCTTCAAACTCTTAAATGTGATAATTCAATTATCCTGAATATTTTGTATATATTAATCATCACGCTTCAATTGAATTATCATGAATATTTTATAGATATCAACCAACACGCTTTTAGTTTTGAGATGTGGTAAATGATATTTTCATGAAATTTTTAATAAAACTGTTTGAAATATTTGTTCTAGTGTGCGCAAAAAATTTGTCAAAATGAAATCTATCACAATTATAATGTCATATGATACATATCCTATGTAACATGACACAAACGTTCTTTTAGATTTGTTTGACTTGGGATACCATAAATGGTGGAATATGATTCGTGCAATATCATAGCGTTCTGACACTTGTCTTTAAACAAGTGCAAATTTGTTGTGAGATTCGAAATGGAATCTTCGGGTTCTCATTTAAACTTGTGTACACATTTTTGTGTTGAATAGTCCTTGTAGTTTTCCTCGTATGGTTGTAATTAGTTCATTTTCAAAGCTTCATGGCCCATATGTGGAATGAGCATCTCCAAAGCTATTCGGAAGTTCTTCAGCAATGGTAATATGTCCTCTGAAGGAGGAAAATGCAATAAAGCCAGACTCTTTCAGGCCTATTTCATGTTGCAACATCGTCTACAAGATCATTGCTAGGATCCTTGCTGCTAGGCTTAAGATAATTCTCCCCAAAGATTATCTCAAAATTTCAGTCTAACTTCATTGATAGTAGAGACATCTCACGCAATATCAGTCTTGTGAAAGAGTTAGTTTCAGGATACCACAGGAAGGGTATAAGCAAAAGATGCATCTTAAAAGTCGGTATCCGAAAAGCATTTGATATGGTGGATTGGAAATTCTTGAAAGAGGCTATGAGAATTTGTGGTATTCCCCTCTATTCATCAAATGGACTTTTCGATCATGAAAAATGGAGAATTAAATGGTTATGCGGCAGCCAAGAGAGGTCTTAAGGAGGCCCCTTATCTCCGTTTTTGTTGATAATAGTAATGGAAATCTTGTCTTGACTCATGAAAGGGATGAGCAAAGACTACAGTTTTCATCCAAAATGCAAGAGAGCTCAGTTGTCACACCTAATGTTTGCTGATGACTTAATCATTCTATGCAAGCCCTCTAAACTAGCCCTAAAGAAAAATAAAGATACTCTGAATTTTTTTTGATGATATATCAGGGCTCAGTGTAAACAAGTTAAAGTCAGAATATTTTTTGTGGGAGCACTACAGTGAGGGAAAGTTAGGAATTGGCTGCAGCAACTGGATTTAAGCAAGGAATTTTTCTATTCACATACTTGGGTGTTCCAATAATGCCCAGAAGCCTCAAGATTAATGAAAATGATCAACTGATAGGTAAAATTACCTCTAGAATAACCAGCTGGTACTCAAGGAACATTTCCTACGCTGGGAGGGCTGTTTTGATTAAAACAGTGATTCAAAGTATGAATCAATACTGGATGAGAATGTTTACTTTTATGAAGAAGGTGTTGTACAAAATTATTGGAATTGTCGATCCTTCTTATGGGCTGGAGAGAGTTCAAGTAAAATATCTCCAAATTAAATGGAATAATTTTTGTAGCCACAAAAAGGAGGGTTAGGGCGTAAAGACTTAAATATCATGAATGCAATACTGAAGCGTGATAAGATATGGGCACTAATTCAGGATAGGGAAGTTTTATGGGTGGATTGGATGAAAAAAATATTACTTTAACAAAATAGCTTTCTGGAACTTGAATTGCAGGGCCATCATTCTTGGATATTGAAGAATATCTTGAAAACAAAAGAAATTCTGAACAAATGTTTGATGAGAGCGCAGAACAAATGAATGGTGGGCTCGAGAAAAACTTAATCTCAACGAAACATTCAAAATATATACCACGCAAAATACCGAAGTCAATTGGTGAATTTTGAATGCTGAGTCTCAACTGAAATTTTAAAATGTCTTGCCTAGGTTAACTGCAATATTGCCCCATAACCATGGATGATCTCATTGAGAAGATCAACAGAACAATTTCCAGTCCAAAACTCAAGAGAAGATGGTAAAGGCCCTTACCATAGCAGCTATATTTGAGACATGGAAAGCACATAATGAATCAATCTTCAAAGATATTCAATTCAATAAGCGAAAAATATGGAGAAAGGTGGCCAATTTTTTTTTGAGACAGAGAACAAGTTTGATAACCAAGGAGCCCCACTGAGTTGTTCTGTTGTGTTCTTGATGATTTGTGTCCGACAGGCTAGTAGTAGTGATTAGGTGTGATTAATGTCGATTTAGTTTGCTTTTTGTGGATATTTTGTTAGTTGGTTTGTTCTTCAAGCTTGCCCGACTCTCTTGTATTCCCTTCATTTTTTGAAATGAAATCTTCACATTTCAAAAAAAAATCATACCGAAACGGATTTTTTTACTCTAAAACTCAGCCATTCACTCCAATTTTAATATAGGGTGTATATTTTGTTGATTCTAATATTTTATGTCAAAATCAATGAAGTTTGATTTTTAATATGCGTTTTGATACTAGTTTTGTTAAATAATAGACAATGAATAAAGAATAATTGATGACTTTATTGTTTAAAAATTTCAAACTAATGGTGAATTTGTTACTTTGACAACATGTTTATATTTGAACTTTATAATTATATTGCCATGAATTATACTATTTGACAAAAAATTTCTAAACAGGTTTTTACCTGATCCATCCCCTATATATATATATATATATATATATAGGGGAGGGATCCGTTGCGAACACTTACGTTGTGAACAAATTGTGGATGAATTTAAACCAATCATTTAGTTTCCTTTTTAAGTTTGTTTAGTAGACTCTATTAATTATCTGAAACTTATTAAATGTGATAGATATTTAAATGTGTACTTTTTTACTATATTAAATGTGTTAGATTTTTTAAATCATCATTTTGATCATTAAAAAATAAAATTTTTAAAATTTTCTGCTCGCTTTTCAGATGTTCATATTTTGAAAAAAAATCATTGTTTATATGTTCATTGTCACATATTCATATTTCACCGCCAGTTCAGGCATGTTCACTGCCAGTTCAGGCATGTTCACTGCCGGTTCAGGCATGTTCACTACCGGTTCAAGCATGTTCAATGCCGGTTCACTGTCAGAAATCGTGTCTTTTGCATCATCAAATACAATTTTACCTCATATTCATGTTCACTACAACAAAATTTAGATTTGTAGACTGCTAAACACATGTTCACTGTCCATAAAAGTCCCAAAAATGGATCGAGAAGTAGTCCCATAAAAGTCCCAAAAATTGTGCCTTAAATGTTCACTGCAAAACACCAAAAACACATGTTCACTACCACTGCAAACCAAACTCAATAAGATGTAAAAAAAATCACTAACTCAGACAAACACAAATTCACTGCTGCTCAGTTTCAACTAACTATGTAAATTCAGATGAACATAATAAATTTTAACAATAACTTACTAATGAACAGAGTGCGACAGGGTCCATTTCTGAAAGCGACTAGAGATCGAGAAGGGCAGCCAATGCATTGGGATGAAGGACTGGAGAAGCGACACGGTTGTGATTCCATTGATTGTCGGTAAATCCTCGGCGCTGATGTTGTCTATCGAATCCACCGATTGGGATGAAGCAGTGGAGAAGCAAAACGGTTGGATCTGACGGTGCCATCCTCGCGTAATTGGATCAGGCGGGTGTCGACTTCCTCTGCGCGGTCATCGCTCGTGCACGAGTGGTTGTGGCTGGTGGTGAATTAGAGATGAGAGGAGAAGCGACACGGTTGTGATTCCATCGATTGTCGGTAAATCCTCGGCGCCGATGCTGTCCATCGAATCCACAGATTGGGATGAAGCAGTGGAGAAGCAAAACGGTTGGATCTGACGGCACCATCCTCGCGTAATTGGATCAGGCGGGTGTCGGCTTCCTCTGCGCGGTCATCGCTCGTGCACGAGCGGCTGTGGCTGGTGGTGAATTAGAGATGAGACGCAGATCCGGTCACCAATCTCCGAGTGCCGGTACTTCTACTCCGTCTCTCCCACACCGTTCGACTCGGGTCCTGCTACGATTGTCAACATCACCGCTTCCTCCAATGCCTTCCTATTTGGCTTCCCGGGAAGATAAGTCCTCCGATAATGATTGGTGGTTGGTGTTTGTGGCTGTGTTTAGAAGGGGGGAGAAGAAAGGAGAAAGAGACAGATGATGGGTATGAGAGAAAGAGGTTGAGAAAGTGACGGGAGAGAAATATGAAAGAGACAAATTAAATAAGAAAATTAAAGGAGAGAGAAAGAATAAAAGATATGATTAAGGATTGATTTACGTTTAATTTGATAACAAATATTACGGATGTGATAATGATAATAAAATATAATAAATAAACTAGGATATATATTCAAAACATATTTGTTTGATACCTGAAATGATTGGTTAATAATTATCCACAATTTGTTCACAACGTAAGCGTTCGCAACTGATCCAAATTCTATATATATATATATATATATATATATATATACACACACACACACGTTCAGCTAGCTAGTTATGCATGCAGTCCAAGGGCACAAATCACATTCTAGATGAGAGCTACAGTGAAGAGCTGACAAGAATGACCATCATCATAAATAAGGTATATTTTTCTTTTATGTATATATATATATATATATATATATAGAGAGAGAGAGAGAGAGAGAGAGAGAGAGAGAGAGAGAGGAGTTCCACTGAGAACCGCAAATCATGTGAGAAATGAGAACTCAAGGCAAAAATGGCGATTTGTGTCTTGCGTTTTGTGGACGCTTTTTGTGTCTTGTATCTTGTGTGTTGACACCATTTTTGTCTTGAGTTCTCAGTTCTCACATGATTTGCGGTTCTCAACCGAACCTCCTATATATATATATATATATATATATATATATATATATAAAAGAAAGATAAAGTAGGCACGAGTTACTCGTTGGGTTTGCGTTGGAGAAAATTTAGTGGAAAATAAAAAAAATTGAGAGAAAATGAGAATGATAGTTTGTATAAAAATTAGATGAAAAATATGGAGGAAATTAAATAATATTTTAGTATTTTCCCACCATTTTTCACCTCTAATCTAACTAGGGAAAATCGAATGGATTATATGAGGGAATTCACTTTCTCTCAAAGTTTCATTTTCACCAAATTTTTTCTAAATCAAACACAGCCTAAAGGTTGATAAATATTTTTTAATTATGCATTTATATTGATCACAAATATAATTTTGTTCATCAAATATATGAATGTTCATCACATAAATTATTACATTTATTTGATCAATATATATATATATATATATATATATAAAAGCATGAAAATATAAATATTCACAAGATAAGTCACTACATGTACATTCATAAGATTGAGATCTATGTTCAACATGTGGATATTTATGTTCGGTAATTGATTCATGAGGTGTATATCTATATTCCTCAATTGAATGTTTATGTAACTTTTTTTATTACTAGGTGCCTCTTTATGATCGGAAAAACTATACTCTACACATATGGTATAATTGGTAGTGGTGTTGGAAGAAACTGTTCACATGTTGTAGATGTAGTGTTGGAGTAGTAGTGGTGTTGGTAGTTCCTCTCGACCCATTATCCAAATATGACATTCTCGTGCTGTTGATACTTATATTTATAATGTTTTCCAAATCAAAGATCCATTAGACAGTCATAGATCCAAATCTTGAGACAAACATGCATGCTCTCCATTATGGTACATCTCATCTGTAAGTAGTATTAACATCCTTGTTATGATAAGTAATATGGGTACAAAGTTTGGCATCGAGTGATGTGTAAAATGAATGCAGACCGAAAAATTATGTCAAATTCAGAAGATGAGGATAGATAGATATATAAATTTTTTGTATAAATAATTATTCAACTCACTCGATGGCCCATAAAATGACTGGTCTAATGTATTTGGAAATGACTCTAACTCATAGTAGGAAAATTTTGTAGATCTTTTCATGATAGTAACTTTTTTGGTTATATTAAATAAATTTAACTTTTTATAAAGTTAAATGACAAAAAAATTCAATCTATATGTAATTTTGCTAGAAAAATAAATTATTTGTAAAAGAAATTAGTTCTGGTGGTAAGACGTGTAACAACCTTTGCCTTAGAATATATAGTTTATACCTTATTTTCTTTTGGAATAGCTCAATCAGATGATTCAACTAATGAATCAATAACACAATTGACATCTTTCATGAATCAAATAACTCAATGACTTACTCAAATTAGTTATATGTGATTCATAAAATAATAATGTTGCAATAAGGAGAAATGAAAATTGAAAGGAATAGTGAATTCCCCATGGATTCTATCTCATTTTTCTTTGTTTGGTTAGAGAGTGAAAAAGTGAAGAAAATGCTAAAACACTCTTTGTCTTGATAAAATTTTCTTCAAATATTATATATAACTTTCTTTCCCCTCACTTTTGCCAATCAAACAAAGGAATCCTTCTCATTTTTGTTTAAATTTTCCAAATATCAAATACAACCTAAGAGGATAAGTTTGATTTAAGAATGTCGAGGAGTAGATCTTTTGTTTTTGCTTAAAATCATACTTAGCCTGTGTTTTGTTGTTCTTAATATGCATCATCAAGAAACGGTCTCTCAATATAAATAGTGTTAAGTTAACCGGACTTTCGTTTGTTTAGTCCAAATAAAAAAAAATTAAGTTTGTTTCATTTCTTCTCAATTTCACATCCAATCCATTCAGAGGTCAATGAAATTTTCCTTCTTATATCTCTTTCCATCGCTCAAAATCATCATTGTCCTTCATACCAAGCCACATAGTCAGCCTCCAAAAGTTCACCTTCCTCATCTTCTTTCCATCTACATTCTTCTCGGCGCCGCCCCTCAACCTCCTTCTCCTCATCCTCTACAGCTTCTCTGGCATCTTCTGCGGTGCCAAGTAGGGTATCTACGCCGTCCCACCCCACACGTTCCTCTTCGCCAGCCAGATCTTCATGGAGGGGCTGACGTGCTCCAACAAAGTCTCCATCCCGATCACCATGTCCGTCCCTGTGTGCTACATCCTGATGCGACTCTTCACAATGGAGTGGCTAGACATATCGAGATCAGAAAGGTGGATGTGATGGACAGTGGGTCGATGAGGAGGATGATGTTGGGGCATATAAGGGTTCATATCCCACATCGCCCACAAAGCTCATAGAATTGCACCTAATGTATGGTTGGACTCTCCCAGTCATTGCTAATTGGTTTTGAGTGTGGAACCAACATACTGACATGGTATCAGAGCGGATTTTAACCACATCTCTGGATAAACCGATCTAACGTGTTGGTTATGTCCGCACGAGGTCCCACTTATGAGACATTGATTTAATATGGTGTCGTCCATCAGATGCGGTTTCGTCCGCCTAACAATTTCGTAAGTGAGGGGGGTGTTGGTGCATATAAGGGTTCACATCACACATAGCCCGTAAAGGTCATAGAATTGCACTTAATGTATAGTTGGACTCTCCCACTCATTGTCAATTGGTTTTGAGTGTGGAACCAACATACTAATAGATGATGGTGGGGAGGGGGCTGACGGTAGTGAATCTGATGTTTTGGGGGTTCGATTTGTTTAATGTTTTGCTGTCAGTTTACATGTCGAGGGCATCAAACTCCGCCTAAATGGGAAGATGCAGAGAGATGGATTTTTCAGTCCATCATCTGGAGAAAACCTACAGAAAATGAAGGCAGAGGTAGTCATTCAAAAACTAGTGACAAAATTGGAGAAGAAAAAAGCATCATCAATTAACAAGATCATGAAGAAATTAAAATTAGGTGAGAAGAAAGCTCAGGAGATGAGGAAGTCCATGTTAGCCACCCAACTTGATCAAGCAGTCATGTCTTCCAATGGAAGAAGTTCATCAAAGTGCAACGTATGCCTGAAGCATTTGTTGAGTGGTTGCTTCACTTCGCCAAGCTTTTGATCTACCTTGATGCTTGCAGGCATAGAATTTTTGTTGTATAAGGAAAAATTCATAATAACTGAATCTCACAGTTGCTGTCATAAAAGATGACTTTTGTAGAGGTGTATAAAGCAATACCACAACACTCTAAGGGCTGGTAATGACATGATATTTTCAAGAAAAAACTTTGATTGTATTATGGCGATGGATCTATAAATTATTAGTTCTCAAGTCTTTATTTCAAGATAATTGTACATTAAATACAATTCATTTTGTTGCTGGATAAGAAATGAATTATAATTTGTAAAAAAAAAATGTCAATGACGTTCAAAGATTAATCTTTCGTAGTGTTTCAGGTCAAAGATTAGATTTATGAGTGTTTCAATTATATGATGGCCGATGATGGTGATTTGTTTTTTAGGATGCAATGCTTTGAGTTTTATATATTTAAAAAATTATAAAAATGGTAATTATAATATATTATGATGTTCAAAAAGTGACTTACCAAATGAAAGTAAATCATTCAGTAATTAGTAATGAGATGTGGCCCGACCAGTGATCTGACCATTCAGATTCTCATAAAGTGTTCAATATTCAGCTCTTAAGTTTACAGAACGACACCTTAATTTAGCTCCTTTTATTTAAATCATTCGTGAAAAATTTATATGTCCAATTTTTCTTACAAACCTAGTGTTGAAAGTCTCATTTTTTTTTATCTCCCCCAGTGCCCTCAGAACGTTTGGAATGGACTTGCTCATAAGTCCCAATAACATAGGTGGTTGGTGTTACAACTCGACACGTCAACTCCTACATTCTTTAAATTTTACTAGAAAATTAAGTCATCATATCCATCCTGTACATTAGGTAAGAATCTTAAATAATATAAAAACGAAGAAGACGGATAACTGAAACGAAATATTGTTTTCTAAACAAAAATTATTATATATTTTAAGCACACACTCAATAAGATGTTATATTTATCAGATAAGTTTATATGTTTCATCAAATGATGTGCTATATTTATTATGTTCCTCCGATAAGTTGCTAGATGCTATGTTTTATCAAATGACATGCTATGTTCATTAGAGGTGCTCTATATTCATTATCTGTTTCTATGTTCATCAATTGAGCTGTTAGGTTCACTATGCGATGTTATGTTCATAAGATGGAGAATTGTAATATTTTATAAATACATATGTAAGATATTTAGTTATTTTTTTAATTTTTAAAATTATTTTTATCTTTTGAGATTTTAAACTTTTTTTATTTTTATGCATTTTTTAATTTTAATTTCAATTAATTTTCATAATATATGTATATAAATATTGAAAATTTAAAAAGACGCCGTTTCGGAGTAACATATTCGTCAGATGAGTATTTGAAAACACTCATGAGCGATTAGTCAAATTATGAACAGTCTAGTGTAGCTGATCTTTCAAACTTTAATATTGTATAACTTGTAAGAGCATTCACATTGAAACAAACGTAAAAATAGACTTGTGTTATGGCACATGAGATTCATGTCATATCAAATCAATTTTGTCATAAAATTCATTTTCACCAACCTCATATCCACATTAAAACAAATCTTTTAAACCTCTCCGTATGGATTCACATGTCATATTATATATTAATATATATTTTTATGTTATGTTAATTATATAATTCTTAAATTTATCAAATAATTAATTGTTTATAATTATTAACTCATATCATCTTTTATTTACATTTATATAATAAAACAATTACCTAATTATAATTCTCATCAAACAACAATAATAATATACTTTTAAAAATATTTTTTAAAATTTATATTCAAATTTGTATATTTTAAAATAAATACTCAAATGGTTAGTTGAGTGCTAATTTTTGAATTCTTTATTAGTTATTATTTCACATAAATACCAATTATCACGTTTCAGAACAAGAATATGATAATTGGTATATCCTAAATAATTAATGCATACAAATTATCAGGCTTTCAATTTTGAAGCGTGGTAATATGTCATGATGAATATTTAATATATATATATATATATTATCATACTTTCAATTGTGAAGCGTAGTAAAAAATTATTCTTAATATTTAATATATACCTTTTACCCGGAAATTCTTAGGTACACTGAGAGCATCCATCTAGATGGGTGTTCTCGTTCAAAAACGACGTAGTTTAAATCGTTTTCACTAAAACACTCATTCCTCTCTAAAAAAAAAATCCAAAAAAATTAGAAAAAAATTAAAAAAATCAATATATATATTATCTTAATTGATAAAAACTTAAATAACAAATTATTAAATAAAATTACTTTTGTATATTAATGTTCATTTAATTTTAATTATGTTCATTGGATGATATGTTCATCATATGAGCTATTATGTTCATCAGATGAGCTATTATGTTCATCATATGAGCTATTATGTTCATCAAATTTAATTGTATATTCATCAGATGAACAATTATGTTTATCAGATGAGCTACTATATTTATTAGGTGAGCTATTATGTTCATAAGATGATATGTTTATTAGATGAGCTATTATATTCATCAGGTTTGATAATATGTTCATTAGATGATATGTTCATCGGATGAGATTTATGTTCATCAGATGGGCTATTGTATTCATCAGATGATATATTCGTCAAATGAGCCGCTATGTTCATCAAATGAGCAGTTATGTTTATCAGATGAGCTGTTATGTTTATCAGATGAGCTGTTATGTTTATTAGATGAGCTTGTACGTTCATCAGATGATATGTTCATCAAATGAGCTACTGTGTTCATAGATTTGATAATATGTTCATCAGATTAGCTATAAGTTCATAGGATGATATCTTCATCAGATGAGCAGTTATGTTTATTAGATGAGTTGCTATGTTCATCAGATGAGCTGTTATGTTCATCAGATGACATGTTATGTTCATCATATTTAATAATATATTCATCAGATGAGCAGTTATGTTCATCATATGAGCAGATATGTTCATCGGATGAGTTGCTATGTTCATTAGATGACTTGTTATGTTCAACATATTTGATAATATATTCATCAGATGAGCTGCTATATTCATCAGATGAGCTGCTATATTCATTAGATGGACTGTTATGTTCACCAGATGAGCTGCTATGTTCATCAGATTTGATAATATGTGCATAAAATGGATAAACTTAGTTTAATAAATATAAAAATATAAATTTGTGATTCAATTATTTTTATTTTAACTTTTCTGGCAAAATAATATTTTTTAAATTTTCTTGATTTTTTTATTTATTTCTTATTTATTTAAGAAATTATGTAATTTTAATGAAAACGACATAAAATTACGTTGTTTTGGAGCGAGAGCACGCATGAGTGATTGCCTTTTACCACGCTTCTAAGTTTTAAGCTTGATAATTGATCTTTTTACAAAGCGCTTCAGCGTCAGAAACCGTGATCTGTTTTCACATTAAAATGAAGCACTCCGAACTATGACACAAAACTTACTACAAAGCTTCAATGTGGATGCCCTAATAAAATATGTTCACAAAGTTAAAAAAAAAATTGAGATTTGAATTTTATTTACAGACAATGTACTGTAGAGTTTGGATGGTCCCCCTATTTATTGTATGTTCTTTATTCGGTGGTTCTAATTTGAATTTTGTAATCAAATTTGACATATAATAATAAATCTGCACATGCTCCAAAATTAAACATAACGGCCTGGTCAATTCTAAATGTTTCTTTTTATCGGTCAAAACCAGAGCCACTGCGTCTGCAACTTTAACCAAAAAAATAATGTCAACATATTTTAAATAATCTCAAATTTGATCCTCCAAGAAACTTAAAATATTATTTATGGCTGGACAACTTTGCACTCCATCTCTCTCACACACAATCTTCACTTCCATTTTCAATCGGTGCAGAGCTTTTGAGTTTGAATTGGCCTTCATCCCGCTCCGTCCCCTCTCACTCACTCCCTATCTCAGCACTCTTCAGCTCACCTCACCTCACCTCACCTGCGTGGGACTTTGGTAGCTCAACCGCATTCAACTCAGAAGAGTCAAATCTCAATGTGGCGTGCCCACTGTAATTGATGTATGTATTTTGGGACCGATTGCCTCAGATTGGTTAGGGTTTTGTGTTTGTTTGTTGAAATTTTGATGTGGGTCTGTGCCGATGAGCTTTTCCTGGTGTTCAAGGTTTCATTTTTGTGGAGATTGGTAAGTGCATTTGCGTGCCTGATGATTGGTTTTTGTGTTTCGTTTCGTTTTGGTTTAGATTTTCTTTTTCTTTTCCGGGATTTGAATGTGGGGTGTCAAGTGTTGAAATTCAAATTGGGGTTGGAAAATTTTGGTCGGTGAAGGTTGCTTGATCTGTAGAATTGGGAAGCCATTTGACTGGTTACTTGTTTACTGTGAAAACTTGACTGCCATGTGAATGTAGGCTTCTTTTGTTCCTTGATATGCGTATGGTCATTATAATAAGCCTAGATCTGACACTCGTGGCAGTTCAGATGTAATTCTGACTCAATGGCTTCAATGAGTTGCTACATTCTCTCAGGGATTGGATGCTTGATTTGTTTTCTGCAGCGGTAGCTGCTCCTTGCGGACCAGTAGTTGGGGCTTCTAATATTATATGCGTGGTTGCTTGTTATTTGTTTACTCAGTTGTTTATTTGCCGGTGATTTTGTTATGCAGTGAAGTCACTTGACTGAACTCCTAGACTTGTGGCAATGAAGAAAGAAACTTCCATTATTGCAAGTGCTGGAGTGCCGGTTGCTACGGGTCGAATAACGCGGGCTAAAGCAGCGGCTTTGAAGGAAAATGTGGGGGCACTGAAAGGGAAGGTAAATGTGCTAAAGGATCCGAGAAGACCACCTCGACCTCCTTTAAGCAAAGCAACTTCAAGTGGAAAGTATTCAGCAACTGCGACTCTAGGAAAAAGGAAGGCAGTTCTTCAAGATGTGTCAAATGTTTGTTGTAGAAGTTCCAGCTATGCCAGTGCAGATACTATTAGGGTTCGTTTTGTGCTTTCCTTGATGCCCTATTACTCAGTAGTAATTATAAAATTTTATATCAGCCATTTTTTACTCTTTCTTATTTGTTTTGCTAATTAGTTGTAGCTTAAAAAGAGTGTTGAAACATTAATGTCAGATTGTGTGTGGTTTGTTTGGTTGAGTTTCGAGGTTCTATTGAGTTGTCGATAAATAAAAGCACAACACTTTTTTTTTCAATGATGCAGCCAATACTCAGTTCTTATCTTTCCAAGGCTTATTCGATTGTATTTTATCTCCAGCATCTTATATATGTAGACTCTGGGATCAAAATTTATGAAAGTTTCTTCTACTTGTTTGATTTATATTAATTCAAGCTAAACTTCCTTTCTGGGTTGCTCATTGCAGAACATTAAGAAGACTAAAAAAGAAGAAGATGTCAAGGTTGTGGCTGCGGTGCCTTATATTTCTGTTGAAAACCGTCATCGAAAAGCTGGTCTGAACACAAATACAGAAACTACTATGAAAACTGAACTCGGACCAGAATCGGAGTTAATCAACTTTTCTACAACTTTGGACCACAAACCAGATAAATTTGTCACTGGTAGCTCAACAAACCAGAGGGTTCAGACATCTAAAAAGCCTCTGCTTCCCAGAAGTACAGTGCTGAAAGGTTTTGGGTTTTCCTTTCTGGAGCATTTTATAACTCGCAGTTTGTAGTTCTTGTTGTCTGCAAGATTTTAGTGGTGTACCATATTTAGTATGACATGAAAAGGTAAATGAAAAAGAAAAGATGAAAGCCTAAAGTTGCGAGTTAGCATTATGGTTGGAATGATTTTGGAAAATTGCATCCTCCTGTCATTTTTGTATGGATTCTTTTGGATATACTTCTCTGACTGTGTGCATGTTCTACTAGATTCTGACACATTGTCAATTTCTTGCAGCTAGAAAAAGCAATCCTCCACAAAAACTAAAGAAATCAAATGACCCAGGAATTAGTGACTTAGATTCCAATCATAAAGATCCACAACTTTGCTCTCTCTATGCTCCTGAGATTTATAACCATCTGCGTGTAGCTGAGGTTCGTCCTGGAGATTTATTAGCGGATACTTGAAGAAGCCTTTGCTTTCTTCACATAGCTGGATTCTGGTTGAGATGTATCACTAACAATTACTGTATGACTGTCCTGTAGCTCTACAGAAGACCAAATTCTGATTTCATGGAAACTAAGCAGCGTGATATTTCGCAAAGCATGCGAGGGATTCTAATTGATTGGCTTGTGGAGGTTAGTATGCTACCAGTGGACATAGCATACAGTATGAATCATGATTCTTCTAGCCAGTTATCGAGAAGCTGAAAATGTTTTATTATTTCAGGTATCTGAGGAATATAAACTTGTTCCAGACACTCTTTATCTCACAGTCTATCATATTGACTGGTTTTTGTCAAACAATTTTATTGAACGACAAAAGCTTCAGCTTCTAGGAATTACATGCATGCTGCTTGCCTCGTAAGTATTCTTGGGTTAATTATCTAAATGCATGACAATACCTTGTTTTATGATAAAAGCACGCCTAGCTTACTTGATTTTTTTGGGTGGGTTTCAGGAAATTTGAAGAAATCTATGCACCCCGAGTGGAAAATTTTTGCTTAGTTACCGACAACACCTATACAAAAGAAGAGGCAAGTTTACTCTGGATTCTCTTCTCCATTCCAGTATATGACATACTTACAATCATATTTTATGTTATCTTTTCAGGTGTTAAAAATGGAGACCCAAGTACTGAGTAGTGTTAACTTTCAATTATATACGCCCACCGTGAAAAGCTTCCTGCGGTATGTCTACCTGACCTGCAAAATTCCCACAACTTACTTCCCCTGAATATTCATGAACAAATGTATCTGGTTTTTCAGGAGATATGTTCGAGCTGCTCAAGCTTCATACGAGGTGCAATATTTGCCATGAATTCTACACTTCAGAGAAGTAAAAGTGATTTGCTGTCTGTCAAAGTTTAACCTTTTGTTTCCTAATAATTGCAGAGCCCTTCTCTCGAATTAGAGTACCTGGCTGATTATTTAGCTGAACTGACCTTGGTCGAGTATAACTTCCTAAAATTTCTTCCATCAACTATTGCTGCATCAGCTGTGTTTCTTGCCATATGGACACTTGATCAGTCCGCCCACCCGTGGGTACGTGTTTCTCCTTTAATATCTTCATGTCTCTATGAGGTGACTTGTCTAACTTCATTGCTGCCTTTTGCAGAATGCAGCCTTGGAATACTATACGCTTTACAAATCATCTGATCTGAAGAGCTCAGTTCTTGCTTTGCGAGATCTACAGTTGAACACAAACAACTGCCCTTTGCATGTCATTAGAGCAAAATATTCGCAGCAAAAGGTACTCAGAAGGATCAAAAGCATATCTTGAAACTAATGAATTCTTATATTTCCTCTTCTTTCTCCCATTGAGGGATGGTCTCAGTTTTGCTTTCAAGTTATGCTATGATGAACCATCTAAAGCGCACTTAACAAAAGTATTTTTCTTACTCCAGTTTAAATCTGTGGCGGCTTTGTTTTCACCAAAACTACCTGAGAAGCTCTTCTAAGAGCAATTCAGCAGCTTAGATTCCAGTGTGGGATGCTACCCACGACAAATTTTCTTGTCAGGAATAAATTCCCAATTCTACATAATGTGGCAATCCACCTGTTGCTCTGTTTAAATCTGAAGCTCTTTTTCTTTCCCCTTCATACCCAGTTCTTCTGCCAGGTCATATGTACCTTTGTTTACATTTATTTGACCTTTTTTTTCATCTGGATCGTTCCATCGAGGATTCTTCATCATGCCCAATCCTCGATGAACTAAAAAAACCAGAAGAATCATGGCAAGGAATGTGTCCATACCTAGGCAGCTTAGTCAGAAGTCTAGGATATTTTAGAGGGGTGAAATGTCTGAATGGCTTCTTGCCTCCCTCTGTTGGGGAGCCTGTCAGCGGTTAAAATAATTGTAATGTGTTTCCTTAGTTGTAAATTTGCAGGGAAGATGCTTTAAGTAGCTAAAGCTTTATGTAACCCATCTTTTGTTTATCCTTGTTTTGCACAACATATTCGCTACTGTTTATGTTGAATAAATGTTATTTTGTGAAATACTTCACATTGTTTAATGAAGAGAAGAATAGTTAGTTTATATTGGATTATGAAATTTTAATTTATAAATTTATAATTTTGACTCGCAATGTGATATATTTAATTAAGGTGACTGAAATTCAATATGGTATGAGAGCCGATGTTTCGATCCGGCACATGTATACGAGATGGGGGATATATGTGGAGGTTAAGACACGAATAGAGTCAATGTGAAAGAAGTCATTAGTTGGCAAGTGTGACTCGTGAAGGAGCGAGTAAACTAGCTTCACCAGAGAAGATTTCATGACAACAAAAGACGTAGATTCAACCCTAAATGAGGAGAGGGAGTCACATGGCGCGCCAGGTTGGATACTAATAAGGAGTATGAATCACAGGGCACCGAAATATGCAAATGAATAGGCAGCGCTAGAGGCAGTCATGAGATGACCAAGTATGTGGATTGGACTCTGAAAAGGAAGAAGAGTCACAAGGAGCACCAGGTCAAAGTCCAATTAGGTGTAGGAGTCACAAGATGCGTCTACAAAGAGGATACATGTCAAAACGGAAGATTGTAGAGAAATAATAATCGAACGAGTTCAAATGAGGAGAGATTATTGATAAAATGTCATATATCGGCTAATGAAGGCAAGAAAATTAGTTTATATTGGATACATGAGTCTGATACTTGTTTGCAATCTCCAGCTGGTGAAAAATGAAGCTACACAAGAATGACATGTTTTGGTGTACCAAATGATGATTAGCTCAACTCTACACCTTAGAACATCTAAAGAATTCAATTTGGTAGGATTGTGTTGATGAAGGTAATGGTTAGAGATCATTTTCACATAGAACAACTCCATCAAATGAAGTATTGGCACTGACTAAAATAAATAAGTCATATTTCATGTGGAAGCATGATATTTGTGTTTTAGATAAATGAAAAAATCATGTTTATAAGCATGATTTTTATAACCGTGATATTTAATTATTTTTTACAAATTAAATGTCAAGTCTCAAACTCTTAAGCGTGATGGAAGTGTGAACTTTGATTTCACTAATCGAGTTGTAATGAGTTGTAATGTGTCTATTTGACCAGCTTCATGACATGTTAAAAAATGAAAAAAATACTCTTTATTAACAGTATTCAACCTATACCAAAATATATTTTTTTTAGGAAAAATAAACATTAGCTAGTTGGAAGTTTTTCGACCAAATTCCGTCTAACCTCTAACCACTTTCATGCAACACCGGTTTAACCGTTCAAATCATCATGCAAAGTGATCTAAAAAAAAGTCCTATATAAAATAGTTATAAATATTCTCGAAAATGGCTAAAAAATTGTGGCTGTTTTCCGGCCAAACCTTGACTAATATTTTTATATTTAGCCTTTACCAAAAAATGACTCATATTTTCCAGGTATTTTACGCATAATTAAAATTAAGCCGAAAAATGATTGAAACATGGTCGAGAGCTAAAAATAAATAAATCCTACTTCACACTCAGATCCATTTATGAACATTCATCTCATGAGTTACCATATTTGAATTTTGGTGACAATAACTATTCAAATAAAAGTAAAAAACAGATAGTTGAAAAAGATTGTGATTAATCAGACCAAATGATTTCAATCTGAGTTTGATCATTTTTATATTTTTATTTTTTTTAATTTTTTTTAAATCCAGTCTGATTTAATATTAGAAAAGTTCAGTTCGCAATGGATAAATAAATATTAATGGGTTCTTAATAAAAATTAATAGTTTCATAATAGTTAAATAAATTTGGTTTAATGTGTAAATAAAATAAAAATTTATTCATTTTCTAATATTTTTATTCAATATAATATAGATAGTATTCCCGAGTTGCAAAATGAAGAGAAAGGGAATGAGAAGAGAGGAAAGAGTTATTCCCGAATTATTTTTAAGAAGACTTTGGGAGGAATTGCAAAATAATTTTCCTTTCCTCCCGATTTGGATGGATTTTAGAGGAAAGGAGGATTCCCACCAAATTATTTCTGCACCATGTATTTTTCATTTTCATTTTATATGTAAAATTATTTAAATAATTTCGCTCTATTTCTATATTTACCCTTTCAAATATCTCCTAAATTCAGAAACATCTAATTTTTTTCATCATCCTCAAATCCTTTTTTCTTTTTCTTTTCGTTACAGATCCTCCACTTTCTACTCTGTTTAAACTCCGGAATAAAGCCTTTAAGATAAATTTATTATAACTAATAAAAATAATAATAATCTGAACGGCGGCTCTTGAGCAACCGAGGCGGCGCTAAGGTAAGGTTTGATTCAATCGTTTCTCACGTCTTCAACTCAATTCTCTGACACCGAAAAACGAAAAAGTTATCAACAAATGACGATCGAAGTTCTCAATATTTTATCACTGCCTTCACTCGCCACCTCATCATCGTCTCTATCCATTTCCGAATCTCACGGTCGGCCCTACAAATGCCGACATGCCTCTTCCTCCTCGCCGGCCGCTCAATTCACCAACAAATTCTCCTGTTCAGGTAGTCCACGACGCTTCCTTTTTTTCTAACACAAGATTTTTTATACACTCTTTTTTTTATTTATCAAATTGTGTAAGATGCGGCGTCACTGCATTCTTACCTCTGTGCATTGGTTTGATTTTTGTTGATGAGCATCGAGCTGGGGTTGAGGATTTTGGTCTAAAGTATCCTTCTAGGTGTTTGAAGTAAGGTGTGACTGATATTTTCTTTTTCTTTCTTTTGTTCTTGGTTTTGTTGATGTAGTGGTAGTATATGGTGGGTTACCGTCGTGTTATTAAGATCAGCTATTTATCTGGATATTCTTTTATCTATCCTGGATAGTGCCATCATTTCTGAGCCTACATTTTACTTGAAATGGAAGTTCTGAGTTTTGACATAATACAATGCCAGGATAGTAGTAGAACGGCAAATTGTTCACATGTTTTTTCCTTGCTGCTGATAAATAATTATATGGGCATTGGACTAAAGTGATGATGACATCTTGCTAACACAGCAGGTTATGGACGTATGTGGATTCAGTGCCAATCATATAGGTATAGAATGGGCGGCAGCAGCAGCAACAGCAGATGTAAGCAGGGGAAGGTTTGTTCAGCTCTACCGCGAGTCACTGCTGATGTTTCCACCATCCAGGACCTTTTCGAGTTCATATGCTCAGGCCCCCTTTTGGAGAAAATGGGATTGACTGAGAAAGATATTTCTGATTCCATTGACAAATGGTTGCAATATGGCTTGCTCCTCTGTCGACTCTTTCAACTCAACGATTGGTTCCTCTCTGTTCCTCAGAAAATCAGGATATACCATTATTATGTCCCAGTTTTTATCTGGTGTGAAAATCAGATTGCCAAGCACAAAGCATCCTTCAAAGAAGAGGATGATGTCCCGCCTTTAGTGGTACCTAAGTAATTGCAAAACTCTAAACTGTTTGTTTCTCGTTCTGTAGCTGGTCCCTCTTCAAATTGAGATATTCATCATTTCGTTTTGGTGCAGATTGGATTTAGCGCGCCACAAGGTTGTGGAAAGACAACTTTAGTCTTTGCTTTAGCTAATCTTTTTGAAGTTACTGGGAGGTACATCAAATAATGTATCAAATATGATAAATCCAAACGTATTTTCAGCATCCTTGACACAGCAAATTTCAGGAAAACTGCCACCATATCGATAGATGACTTTTATTTGACCGCAGAAGACCAGGTAAGTTCTGTGGGAGTCTTGCAATTGCAGCTTCACATGAAGATTCATGTACTCTTCATACTGTGTTTTTTTTTTTAATTCCAGGCTAAACTAAGAGAAAAGCATCCTGGAAACTCACTTCTAGAGGTTTAGATGATTTTGCTAACTGCCCTTTCTTCTTAGCGTGTATTTCCGAAGGGACTTCTAGTTTGGATCTATTTTGTATTTGATTCAGACATTATATATCCTTGGCAGCTCCGAGGGAATGCTGGATCCCATGATCTTTCATTGTCTATTGAAACATTGACAGCTCTGACTAAAATGTCAAAGGAAGGTAGCACTACTCATATGATGCATTTAGCTATTCTATACCTATTCTTTATTTTTTACTTTCAACTAAGCCCAAATTTATGATTTATGAACAATCAGGAATGAAAATGAAACTTCCTCGTTATAACAAAGTGAGTACAGAACTCCATTGGACCTGCTAAAGGATACTTTACTATTCTTGATTTAAAAGGATTACGTCTAATCTATAAATGTGTGCATACAGTCTGCTTATAGTGGGAAGGGTGATAGAGCTGATCCCTCGACTTGGCCCGAGGCCGAAGGACCTCTGACAGTGGGTGATTTCTTTCTTTAAAGCTAGAGTGCATTTTTTTTTTCCAGTCATTTGAATATAAATGTGTGAAGCCTAACAGCTAATGAGAAATCATTAATCTTGCCTCTTGCGTTGTTCACCTATATGCTTGAATTATCAGAAATATTGTTTGTAGGCTGTTCTCTTTGAAGGTTGGATGCTTGGTTTTAAACCACTTCCTGTGGAAACTATGAAAGCTGTTGACCCACAGGTGAATTCCTTGATTTATAGTTGTCTGTGTGGTATGTGCATAACATTGTTCTTGACTCTGCTTGATATCGTTTCGTCATATATTATTTTAGGATGTGATCTGTTTTGTTTTGGTCTTTGGTTTGCAGCTCGAGGTTGTGAACAAATATCTCGAAGCTTATTATGAAGCATGGGACAAGTTTATAAAAGCGTGGATTGTCATCAAAATAAGAGATCCAAGCTGTGTCTACGATTGGCGATTGCAGGTTGGTGAAAATTGTAATTTGAGTTTCGCAGCAAATACTTTTTATTTCCTATATGTCATGATTGTATTCATATACGAATGTGTGGAACAGCATCTCTGCTTAAATTTTCCATTGCTTTGCAGGCTGAAATTGCGATGAGGGAAGCTGGAAATGCAGGGATGACGGATGAGGAGGTTTGCTTATCCTCACGTTTTCAAATTTCAAAACTAGAGCACAATCGTGTTTCATTTCTTTTACATATTTTCATGAAAAATTTTAACAGGTGAAAGATTTTGTTTCGCGCTATTTACCGGCATACAATGCTTACTTGCCTACGCTGTATGCCGAAGGACCAGGTGGGTCTGTTCCAGATCGTACACTTGTCATTGACATAGATGAAGCTAGGAACCCCATCCTAGGTTCCTGATCATCTTGTGCTCATGACCTTTTCGGTTACTGTCAGTGATTCGTGAATTGGTGATAAGATTGAGATTCAAAATCTTCCTAGCTGTTTTTGTTGGTTCTTTCAAACTCAGAGCCTGATAATTGTGCACAACCAGCTTAAGTCTAGCTTTGATGAAGGCATGAAGTGAATTTTGGTCTCATGAACAGATAAGCAGACAGACTTACATCAAGGCTTTTATCAATGGGAAAGAATGTGCTTATTCTATTTGATCTCTGCAGTATTTGGCTTATCTACAAACTCCTGTCAGTTTAACAAAATAGGAAATGCTTGGTTATACAAAAGACTTGACTTGGGAAGGTTACACATGTGTAGTAGGTATCTTGACTTGATCTGAAACAAAGTGATAGTAGAACTGTATTTCACTCTTATATCAAAGCACACATTAGATTAGTAATAACAAGTTGATCTCAGATGAATCAACTCTCCATAATCACTCATCCTTGGAGGATCCTGTGGTGGAAGTTCTCTTCAAGCAGGAAGGCTCGATTCCCTTGGCCTCTGACTTCTTCATGATCCGTAGTCTCTTGCATGATTCAACAAACATCCTGCATTTTTATATTTCCAGCTGTCGTCAGAAATTTTGGTGCAAGAGTCTGACAGGGATGTGGATGAGGAGTTTAAGGTGACTTACTGCCATGGGACATCTCCAACTAGCATCCAGTCTCCATCCTTGTCTTCATATATGGGCACATACTCAGATCCATCTCCTTCATTGATGCTCATCTTCTCGCCTATATCCACATATATTCCGTAAGAAAATACTACTTTTTCCCTAGTTGTTAACGTAAACTTTCGTTCGATCTAAAAAGGGTAGCTGGCATATGTCAGTGGAAGCTATTTATTCACTCTCCTGGATCCATCAAAGACAAAAGACTACTTTAGCATAAAGTTAAAGGCTAAAGCATTCCCACCAACAGCGGATGCGGATCCGCTTTAAATTGAATATGGCCTGATTTTTTAACATAATCTACCACTGCAAAATATTTATCTGCAAAATGAGAATGTATGCAATAGTTTAGATTTCAGACTTACAGCTGAACAGCTTGTGGAAGCCTGTGATCAAATCGCTGTATCCACAGTGGGAATTCAGATCAATTTTGCGCAGGAATGGAACACCATCCATGCTAACTTTGACATACATTTTGGAAGCCTCAGTAGCCTTGCTGCCATCTCCCACCACGTTCTTCCTCCTGTAGGAACACACAGGCGGCCACCCTACTACCTCACTCTTAAAATTATTAGTACTTATCCTGTCATCGCTACCGGACATGTCTGCGAAGTCTCTCTTCTTGAGTTTCTTGACGGGCAAGCCATTATCAGCCCCTGGCTGCCCCAGCCTCAACTCCGTTATCTCCAGCGGATCTGAGCCGTCTGTCATCATCCTCTTAAACAACACACTGGCACAGAATATAATTTGTGTTTTTATTCTCTCCCCGGCCAAGTTGCTGCTAAATCTGAGAGAAGTGGTAGAATTGTATGGTAGTCTGAGATCACAGATGCGAGACAGCAGAAAACAAGTAGACAGGTTTTATATGCAGTAGAAGTGAGAGATTTAAGTTACATTGTTTAATTTAATAAAAAGCATTAAGGTTGGACAAGGTGGGGGCAGCGACAGGTGAAGCGGTCGGTCACACGGGTGGCAAAAGTGGGGTACGTATGCTGTTTGCTCCAAAGGGTGTTGAATTAATAAAGCAATGGCCTTAAACAACAAAGCATGAACATTCGGATACGGAGACAGATCATAGTGCTGATATGTCTGATGATTTGGTGGTAGAGATTTGATTTCGGCCGTTTGATTAGAATGTAGCGTAGGGAAACACGGCATGTGGTTTTCTTTTGGTCGAAGAATAATGTATTTGGTATGAAGTGCGTCGAAAAGAAAATAGAAGATCATGATTCATGAGAGGAGGGTGGTGGGGGATATTAGCTAGCTAGCCCCATTTGCGCCAGTAATAACTTGGTGTCTCTCTATCTACTGTATGTGTTAAAAACTGACCTATGTCTTCTGCAACATGGATGCCCAAGTAATCATGGCAGTCATATAATAATAACACGGCAGCTTCAGTGTCAAATGAATAGGAAACTGGTGAGATAAATAATATAATGAGCTACATGCACATTCTCAGTAGAGTATGTCAGAAAGTATTTACACGAACTGGAGGTGAATATTTCTGTGCGCGTTGGAAAAGAGGAGGAAGAACATCAAGATGAAGACAGCTTTACTGTAGCTTTTATGAGCATTTGGGTCCAATAATCTCTGAAAACGTGTGAAGACAGCATGCATGATTTCGCGACAGTTCAGGTACAGTTAGGAGGAAGTTGCTCATTAAAGCTAGGTTTATGTCCTCTCCACCTTATGCTCTACTTACACTTTTATCAGAATTTTATTTTGAGAACCTTAAATTGAATAATAGCTTGGAGGCAGAATTTTCGACCGAATAAATATGCAGATGGGATTCTTATCCGGTGCTGCTGCTATATGCAAATCTGCAGTTAAACGGTTATGCATAAAATAACTGTGGTTTGAGATAAAATAAGTTGTTTTATAACTGATTAAGATGATTTTTTTATAAGGAGGACACAGGTTCACTAGAGATTAATTGATAAAATATAAAATGAGATCGTATTACTTGGGGATAAAAATCCATGCGGAGGAGCACCGAAACCGAGTCATATTGGCGTATGGGAGAAGATTCTGTAAGAATGGAGAGAGTTACAAGCATATGGTTGGGCTCCCTAGGTTTGTGGAGCTGTCAAAGAATAAAGTGGTAGATTTAAGGATCAGACATAACTGCTGGTATTCGGGTGCTGATGGTGTTCACTAACTGGCACGGATTCCTTAAACAATAGCATCTTTCTTTACTACTACAGCAGAGTGAGTATTTGTTACGAGCTCACTCTACTATTATTGGTGCATGTGCCTGAATCAGCTGATGATTTCCGGCTTCGCCAAACTGACGATTAAAACAGATTCCACATAAACAAATAGACGTAGAGCGTAACTGACGATCTTGGAACAGACAAGGAAGGATCTGTTTTTCCATTGGATTGACTGAATTGGCATAAAGTTTCAGTCCGGCAGGACAAACCCCGCCCAGGGCCTCTCTTTCCACCGCGACAGTGCCACGGAAAAATAATGTTCCAGCCTGCACGAGTGTGTTATACTTGTGACCGCTAAAACCTGGCTTGGATCAGTCACACAGCTGACAGATTTGGGGCTGTGGTGTGACCATGGCATGTCGGTAACTTCAAACCTCTGATCATACTCTGATGCTGTGCCCAAAAGTTGTAGTATTTTTAAATGAAACATATGTCCATCTGTTCAAAATAAGCAAGACAGAATCCGTAAGTAGTTACTCCCTCCGTCCTCTAATACATGTCGTTTATGGTTAATTTGAGTAGATTAAGGTGAAGTTAATGCTAGCGGTTGAACAAATTTAATAGGTAGGTGGTTAACATTTTTTTGAAAAAGTTCGTGCAAAAAGTAAAATTGGTAGATGATTATTGGTGAGGAATGTATTCTTTATTGATTATGATAATGAAGTGATTAATGTTTGACATTTTAAGGTAGTTGTTGATATTAAATACGCATTGAAAATTGGTAAGTGACAAGTAAAAGTGGACAAAAAAATTCGGTTAAGTGACATGTAAAAGAGGACAGAGGGAGTACATTAATTTATTTAGTACTTAATTAATACTTAAATGTGACTAGAACACCTTTCCGGACAAGACAATGAAAAAAAATAAAAAATCAGTTTTGTATCTCATTAACTTTTTTGTCCTCAACCAGAACTAACAAAACAGACTTAATTGTTTGATCTAGCCAATTAAGGCGCTCTCATGTGTGTTCATTAGAGAGAAAAAAATATTAAAAGGCCCCAACTTCAATGATTTTCACATTCTGAACTATTGGAATTATCACAAATGGTTAAAAAAAGTTTTGTATTAATATAAAATGTCATTTAAGATTGATTGGATTTGCACTATCAAAATTTTCCTCCGTTTTTGAGGAAAAAATTATTGAAACGACACCGCTTGTAATAACTGGAGGGCATGTTTTGGCCGCTCGTTTAAATTTTCTGTAATTTTTCTTATAAATTAACATTGTTTCAAAATTTATAATTCTGTATCCATACAAAGTTTTGCTCAATACAAAAATACCACATTTTAATAAAAAGTTATAATACAAAATATGAATATACTGTGAAATTCAATGCACCTAATACATAATACTTCATTATCGTTCTACGAGCTCGAGGGGAGGGAGGTTTGGAGGCGATTGCATTCCTGGAAGTTGTGACCAATGAAACAAATGAGAGGTTTTCCATCTCTCTGGAGGTTATATGCATCTCCAATACCATCTGCAATCAAGAACAAAATAAGATTAAGTATTAATAAATCATACAAAAATCATATATGATCCATACATTGCTGCCAAACTTGTTTGAGTTATTTAATTTGTAATGTTTGAAATTTCAACAATTCAAACATATACCATACTTGGTTTTAGAATTTTTGAACACACGTGGGTTCCAAAACTATGAAAATAAATCCTAAAATTTGTTTGAGTTATTAATATACAAAGTTTGACATTTTAACAATTCAAACATGTTTCAAACTTGGTTTTAGGATTTCTGAACCAAGTTGGGCTCCAAAACCATTGAAACAGGTTCTAAAGTTTTTTGAATCGTTAAAATGCCTAAGTTTGATAATTTAACAACTTCGGTCTGGATAATAATCGCCTTTATCGTCGTCATCGACACACCATTTGGGACGCTTTGCTGCAGGCGGTCGACCTCCAGCCCGGGCCAAGTCCGCTCGTCAACCGTTAATTCCTGTCGACTTTAAAACTCGCTACGCCGGATCGTGCACTCCTGCGATCTTCCTTCTCTTCCTGCTGCTCGACTGACCCGGAGCCTCTCTCCGCCTGCTTACCTCATCCTTCCGTGGTTGTTGGCAGTGCAGTCTCCGGCCCAGGTCATAGTACTGAGCCGGACGATCTCCCAGGCCTCATGCCTCGACTTTGTTGTCTTGCGCGGTTCAGAGCTCGTGCCATCGTTCTCCCGCCGGAAGCTCACCCCGGATGTCTGGGCCTGGCTACCACCCCATTACACTCCTGGAGCGACGTGGAGCTTGCCTTCTTAGGCGACCGCCACAATGCTCATTGTCGGTCTCCTTGCACCAAAGTTGGCCTCGCCTTGACCCTCATAGTCACCTGCCGGACCCCTTGCTCACCTGGTCAGAGGGTAGCAAGGCACGCTGGCGCGCCGGACCCCGACACTGTCTACTTGTGCTTTCTCGATGATCTTGGGGGAGGTTCATCGCGAATGTTGCGCATTGGGTTTTACACCCAATGGCGTATACGTCAGGTTGATTCACAAGGTTGTCAAGGCGCCCCTCCCCTCATGTTGTTTCTGCTGGACTGGATTTGCAGATCGGTATGAGCTCAGGTGATGCGGTGCTGCTGGGTTTATAAGATGGTTGGTGGGTGCCTCGTCTCGGTTCAAAGACGGGTCCTCCTTGTTTTTCTCCTTTGATGGCATACTTTCCGTCCGTGAGAAGCACCTCGTCGCCCGCACCTGGTGTCTATTATGACAGTTTTTCTATCATCCTTTTTACAGCTTTGGGACTGCCTCGGATGTAGGTGCGCATAGGCCAAAGAGGACAACACCTCGGGCCTCCCGCGCGTAGGCCTGCACCGCGTCCCTGCAGCGCCAGTATGGGTTCTGCAGCTTTGCCTGCCTCGGACACCGCATCATCCCGCTCACTGTGCGTGCGCTGCTCGCCTTGCCTGGAGTGCGCATGTAGCCCGCCTCGGGCCAGCTCAAGGCCTCGCTCGCTCGAGTATCCGTGCCGCGCTCTTCCCTCGCTTTGCACTCCGCACCCCCAAGCCTTCCTTTGGCATGCCTCGGACAGCGTAGGTAATTTAGGCAGCTTAGCATTTTTGCATGGTTTGTACTATATTGCAAAACACTTTGAGCCATCATTTTTCACTCATGTAGGCTACCCGCCAATTAGGTCCCTTGGGTCTTTTATATTATATTAAATAAAATCTAATTAAAAAATACTTAAATGTGACTCGAGCACCTTTCTAGACAAGACAATGCAAAAAAAAAAACATATATATAGACATTCAGTTTTTATCTCACTAACTTTTTTTGTCATCAAGCAGCAACTAACAAAACAGACTAAATAGTTTGATCTAGTCAATTAAGACGCTCTTATGTGTTAAATTAAGGGGAAAAACCCCAAAGGGACCTGAATTATCACCGCTTACCCAATTGTGGTCAAAACTACCATGATTTTCAAAAAGGGTGCGATGAAAAAAAATTAGACTGATTTTCTAAATTAAAATTTACCATTACATTCTAAATCTAATATTATTGTAAGACTTAAATTTATGTGCAAAAATTACGTCATTTGGTTATCAAAAGACATCGTTTTCTTTATGTGCGCAAAATGATATAATTTATTTTGATAACCAAACGACGTAATTTTCGCATACAAATTTAAGTCTTATAATAATATTAGGTTAGGAATGTAATGGTAAATTTTATTTTAGAAAATCAGATCAATTTTTTTTTCATCGCACCCTTTTTGAAAATCATGGTAATTCTGACCGCAATTGGGTAAACGGTGATAGTTCAGGGCCCATTTTGAGTTTTATCCCTTAAATTAATAAAAAATATATTAATGATTTCGATCCAAAACAGCCGAGTCAAACAGAAACTTAGAATGACTTCATATGTTTTCTAAATGATCAATCATCTATCACCATGTGTTGATATCTTACGTTAGCAAAATAAAAAAAAGTTATTAAATTTCAAAACTATGCAGTTTTGAAGATAAAACTGCATTATGTTTGTCTTGCTGCATTTGGCTTAACTGTATCAGATAAATATCCAAATATTAAAAAGGGCCCGAACCATAATCATTCTCTCATTTGCATTCTGAACTATCAGCTACACAAATGGTGCAAAATAGTTTTGGTTAATCTAGGATGTCATTTAAGATTGATTGGATTTAAACTACCAAAAAAAGGCCGGAAAAATTATTTTCGACTTGTTTTGGCCTTTTTTGGTAAAAAAAAAATATTATTGGAACGGCGCCACCGACAATAATTTATGAGCATATTCCGCCTGCCTTTTTGTGGCATATTTTTTGGCCTGTTTGCGGCGCCACCGTTTTGGTGTATTCTAGTCAGTTTCCTATTTCCGGTCAATTTTCAGACCACTTATTGGCTAGTGGAAATAAGAAGAAGTTACCAACATGTTTCGGCCAATCATTTAATTTTTTTAATAAATCGACATTGTTTCAAAATTTATTATATTGTTTCCATATAAGTTTTTGCTCATTACAAAAAACCACATTTCAATAAAAAGTTATAATACGAAACATCAATATATTGCAAAATTTAATGCACCTACTACATAATACTACATTATTGCTCTACAAACTCGAGGAGGGGGGACAAATCTGGAGACGGCTGCATTTCTGAGAGTTGTGATCCCTCCGATAGCAACCACATGAGTAAATCCACCAATTGGGCTCGCAAAGCCAATGTCTCTATGTTGGGTATTAGCCCATATCTTGATAAAGGGTTGATGTCAAAGCGAATTGGAGTGACATAGGCTGAATCTCATTAGATCGTAGCAGTAGGGCTAGTAGTTGCGGGCCATGATGAAGTGGGCCTGGGGTGCGGGGGCAAAGCTCTGCGGTACGGTACATGTGTGATTTAGTAAATCTGTATCTAGAGTTACTATTATAAATATCATATAACTATAACCTAATATGGCATGACACACTGAATAATATACAACCACTTTTTTACTCTTGATGACATAGACAAATTGTCGAACATTGTTAAATCTTGTGTGCACTTCACTATTTTTTTGGTAAATTAGCCGAAATTCTCAGCAAGTTATATCAGAGCAAAGTTGAGATGATTATGTCGAGTGTTAAATTTTAAGTGGTCAAGTTCGATGGTCATCGTAATTTTGAATTGTGACAGACAAGGGTGATAGATCTGTTAGCATGACAAGGGATTCTGAAAGTTTTGCGACTTGTAAAGCTTGAATCGATTAAAGAAAAGGATTGAGAGGATTTGCAGTGGAGAGTAGCAGGAACGATACGACCATGTTTAGCGGATGAGGTTAGGTATCATGTGTTGAGTTCATTATTTTCATGAGAAATCTAAAAGAGGTTGGAGTCCCAGTTTCTGAAATTCTGTAAGGAGAATGAGATTCAGAGGCACTGCACAGTTCCCAAGATACCATAGATGAATGATGTTGTAGGAAGATTGAATATGACTTTGACTTAAAGGGCGAGATGTTTGAGATTGAATGCAGAATTTCTTAAAATCTTTTGGGAAGAGGCTGTGAGTTTGGTGTGGTACGTCATCAATAGATCACCATGAGCATCTCTGGGAGGAAATGTTACAGGCGAGGTATGGACAAGTAATCCGATTAGTTTTGAGCACTCACGGATTTTTGATTTTCTTCTTATGTGGATGCACCTAGTGATGAGAGATAAAAGTTTGATACAAAATCTAAGAAGTGCATCTTTCTGGGATACAAGAAGGGTGTCAAGGAATACAAGTTTCGGGATTCGATAATAAAGAAGGTGGTGGCCAAGTGGCAAAGAATCCCGCCCGTGTTTCGCAAGGTCACGGGTTCGAAGCCCCACGCTGGTGGTTGGGTGCATGTGTATTTTCTTTGTATTTATTGTACTTATTATAAAGAAAAGATAATAAAGAAGGTTGTGACCAGTAGAGATATAGTCTTTGATGAGCAGTTAATGTTACAACATAATGAAGAGAAAGTGCAGTTGGATTTAGTACAGACCCCTACATGAATAAAGAAAATTGATACTTCTAGTTCAACACCTAATACTTCGAGTACAGATGATTTACAAAGCTACTATCTAGTCAGAGACAGAGAAAAATGCACCAATATGAAGCCTCTAGACATATTCAAGTTTGAAGACATGTTCTTTTATGCACTTCACATCGATAGTGAAGATTCGGTTATCTTTTAGGAAGTTATCACTAGCTAGGAGAAAGATAAATGGTTGGCTGCAATGGTAGAAGAGACGGAGTCTCTGAATAAAAAAAATACATGAGAGCTAGCTCGGCTACCTGAGGGAAAGAAGGTCATTGGTTGCAAATGGGTGTACAAGAGAAAGCGCAAGCCGGTTACTACAAATAAATTCAAGCATTCTTTGGACTTGTTGAATGTTTGTGGCTGCTATAAGAGCCGGAACAACTTTAAGTGTGAAATACCCTGAATTTTATCTCCTAAGAAGCAGGATATTCACTAAGGTGGAGATTTAGTGGGTATTAGATCATGTCCTGATAAACTGAATGCAACAAATATAGGTTGTTATGCTATGATGCTAAACAAACATTCATCGAAAGTAAATTTGTAAACATACACGCAAAACATTGATTTCATCAAAAGCCAATCTCACAACATTTAAATCACAATTCAACTTACTCGAACCGTATAAGAAAATATAGGCACATGAATATAAAAAAAATACAAAGATAGATAAGTGAGAACTACCCTTTCAAACTTAGCTTGCTTCTTCGCTACGGTACCTATCCCTCGCTGTGGTACTAACTTCGGAAGAGGAAGAACTCTGAGAATTTCAGACTCAAGAGTAGTAGAGGAAATCCATTGGTGGTCCTAGAGAGCACACACAAAATTAAAGACTAAGCCCTTATTTATGGCTAAGTTCCAAACTTCAACTCACCTAGGAAGCTTCTTGATATGTCTTAATTTATTTCTTGATTTGGCTCTTCAAATAAATATATAGAAAATCCTATCTTTATTGGTTATAAATAAGGAGGATAAACAGAGACAAAATTGGTAACTTGTTGTCAACGTAAATCTTTTGCTTTACTGGTGCAAATTTAGCAAAAATCTAACTTTGACTTCAACTTAAAAGTTGTAGATAATTATCTCATGTTTACAACGCAAGACATTGGGTGCGAAAGTTATTGGTCTTAACAGTTATCATATTAAAACTGTCTATAGTTTAGCAACGTTATGTATTTTGCGCGCAATATTAAATTAGTTGCACACTCGGTGCTGTGCGTGGGTTCTGTGCTGAGTCAACTTTCGACCTTCTTATAATTGGTTGACACATTTGCAAACATAATCATATCGACTTGTGACTTCTGCGCATGCAACTTTTTTCTTTCATTCATTTTGATCCCTTTTTAATTGTTTCTTCGTTGTTAAAACTCTGATTTTAGTTGATTTTATCATTAAGCCTAACGTAATCCGTAAATATGAAAACTCACTAGATTCATTAGTTTATATCATTGAAAAGTTAATAATCACTTGATTTAAATATAAAATAAGTTGAAAAATATTTCCTTATTAAGGTACAACAGTCATTTTAATGTCTTGGCTCCTAAAGAGTGTTGGTCTGTCTAACACAAAATCAGACTGCACGCTAGGGCTGAAACTAGTAGAGTTGTGGTTTTGTTGAAAATTTTTTTAGAGGAGTTACCAAAGAGACATATAGCAAGTGTCTTGCATAGTGAGAGTGTGGTGCATCTTACCGGGAATCCAGTGTTCTATCTTGGAGTAAGCATATTCTATTGAGCTATCATTTTATGTGAGAGTTGATATGAAAATGAGATGTCACATTGAAAAAGATTATTTGCATGAAAGATCCTGAACAGATGCTGATGAAAGTTTTTATCATTGAGAAACTAAAGTAGTGCATTGCATCTATTGGCCATCAGAGCTGATCAAGTGAACTCTGCACCGGTGGCGACATTATCATGTGCTTATAGAAAAATCTTGATAGTCCAGACAATAAGTGAGAAAGCAATAACTATAAATGGACCTATTTTAGGACTTAGTGGATAAACTCTATCAGAGCATGTAAGCTACGTACCATATCAGCTAAATGATGTCGTTTTAAATTATTTTTATGAGATTTATAATTTCTAAGTTTTAAATTTTTATAGTTTTAGGGTTTTAAAGATTTTTTTTCAAACTTTTATATTTTTATTTTCTTAGATGTTTCCAAACTCATCCAAAACGGCGTCGTTTCACAATTTTAAAACCCTCAATCCTAAAAATACTAAAAAAAAATCCTAAAACCCTGGAAATCCTAAAATATTAAAAAACGTTGAATCATAAAATTCTAAAAAATATCATTCAAAATGAAGTACGTAGCTTATATATTCTGACGGTATATCCATTTTCTTCCTATTTTAAATAGTTTTCCCTAAATTTATTGATTTTGTATTTTGCGATTGGGCGGTGGGTAATTCAATTCAAACTAACTAAAATGAACCCTCCTTTCTCTACATCCCGCTTATCACAAAATAATAGTTTGAAAGTAGTCGCTCACACTTCACTTCTAGGTTTTGCTCGATTTGCTCTCACCGAAATGTTAACCGAAGCCGTAAGCTCCGATCAGGACGATCCACTGCATGCTTTGTCCTACCTCTCTCTGTTCCCTCATACCTGCCGGAATTTGGCCCTCTCGGCCAACCCCACCGACTTGAGCGATCTCCAATTGATTCACAATGTTCTCAAGACCATGGTGAGTTTATTTAGGGTTTTGATATTTGAAGGTTTCTATCGGTGCTTGGTTGGTTAGTTGAGTTAGTTGGACCTTAAAGCTTGGAAGTTGAGATTGACGCAGAGTCAGGTCGACAATTGAAAGTTGAGATCAAAATTGGTTGGCGCTGTATTTTTGTTATGAGCGTATTCTTCAATTGAAAGTGTTTTTCAGGTTTCCAGTATTGGATTTAAACTTGAATTTTGATATTGTGTTTGTATGTGTGTTTTTTTAAATATCATTTGTTAGGCTTTAAAGGAACCAGGGAGATCTATGGAGCAAGCAAAGAGGATACTAGAGAGTAGGCCAGAAGATATGAAATCAGAAATTTTCACCAATGCAGCAGTTCGAGAAGATGTTGGAGTGATCAATGAGGAAAGTGTAAGGGAACGCAGGGCGGGCCTTGGCCGTAAGCAAGCCAAGTTCCATTTTAATCGTAAAATAGGGTATGAGTCTGGTGCCTAATATTAGATTTTTTTTTAAAAAAAAAACATGGAAATTGAAGAAGTTGATAAAATAAATTATGCTATGCATTGGCAGTCAATCTGCTGTATTCAAAGAACCGACTTTGGACATTGCTAAACTTGATGATCCAGTAGAGTTCTTTCTGGCTCATGAAAGGCTTGAAAGTAAGTAGTTTGGGAATTTCTTAGATCTCCAAAAGAATTATATTGCTAATGGCACATGCAGTTAGTTTTCACACATCTTCTGTGTTGATGCTCTGTAGATGCTAAGAAAGAGATCAGAAAGCAGAAAGGAATTCTGACGGAAATGGAGGTTAACATAAATGACCTATCATTGACAGCTCGTCCTCGTCGTCCAGGGATTCCTGGGTATGTCAATACTATATACTCTCTAAAATCATTAATTGGAGAGTACCTCTGACAGTATTTGGTTCTTGCAATTTCAATTTCAGGAGAGTAAAATCTACCTACAAGCATCGTTGCTCTTATTTTGTTTTGGATGATGATGATTTGAAAGAATCATCCATGGAAAATGCTGAGAATACGAGTCAATCACTTTCACCGTTTAAGGCAGTAGATTTCTTGCAAGAGACTTTGAAGGAAAACCACACAAGTCCTTCCAATAATAAAATGCACACAGAAGCATTTGACCCAATTAAGGATGGGGTCTTAGGTGGTGAGTTGTTAACTTTTCAGTATATAATTTGAAACTTTACTAGTAATGTATATTTCATTGATTTCTCATTGAAGTGTACCAAGTAACATTTGTTCTTTATAGATTCTGTTTCCAAGGCGAACAGATTTCTGGATGACATTTTATCTGGAACTTATGATCACCTCAATTCGGATGGACAACTCACGCTTTTGCAGGAGCAATTGCAGATAAAACCCTTAGATATTAACAAACTAAGCCTCCCCAAGTTGCCTGACTTCCCTAAATATGATTTCAAGAATTCTGGCAACTTTTCGAAGCCTAGGAAGTCATTACCTGACATACAAGAAGCATTTTCTGGAATGGGTAGTGTAAAACCTACAAGAATAATGCACACACCAAGCTTTGTTCATCTCTCAGCTTCACCTTTGCCAAAAAGCCCCTTGGCAAATTTAGTTTCATTAAAGAAACATATTATGCAGTCAAATAGATCAGCAGACTCATTTTCAACTTTCAACACTGATCCACATCCAGTAGGAGGTTCCTCCCCTCTTAACTATGCTGAAAAACAACCCGAGTCAGTTATTGCACAAGGGGATTCAAGGTGCAAATTGAATGTAAATGAATATGATGAGGAAGTATCTGCGGTATTAAATATGTCTTCAAATCGTGAGGAGCTGCAAGATTCAAGGGATTTCCTTGCTTTTGAAGATGACACTGCAACAGCAGTTATCAGGACTAGAAACATACTACCGAATCAACCTGGCAGTGCCTTATCTGATAAAAATGGGATCCCTGTTGAACCCGATAGTTGGCCTGAGAGCTACGAAGGTTCCCGCACAAATGAACTGAGTGATACCCAGGTTCATTTTAATAAAAAAAATTCTCTCTTTGTTTTGTAGCTTCACTTCATTTTGCATATATTGAATGATTTTAATATGATGTTCCATGAGTAGATGCAGTCTGAAAATGCCACGCAAGCAATAAACTCCTTACAGCCTGATCTTAATATGGGTAAGGGTAAGTCAACTTTAAAGCACCTGTCCAGTAGTTTAACTAACTCTTGGTCTATATATATATATATCATTCTTCGACATATGTGGTTGTTGTATCCTCTTGTTCATTGTTTTTAGAATCCTTATGGCTAAGGAAGATATTATTTTTATGGCTATTCAATATTGTTTGTAAGAATTACATATAAAACATTACATGTATGTCAGAACGACATTACGTTTTGGGACTTTCATTTAATATATGAATATATTTAAATAGACGATCAACATAGTTCCCCTGGTGCTGGATTTCATGCTACACAGTCTGCAGGCCCCAGTCTTGGTACAGAACAACATAAGGTGCGTTATGTTCATCTTTCTGCTAATTTTTGAATGAGGGTTCATGTTTAGGAATATTTATGATTTTCTTCTTAATATCTTTACTATCTTTTAAGCTCGGAGTGTTGATTTTCTTGTTATATTTGTAACAGGATATACAGGTTAAAAATGTTCTTGAAACATCGGTGAATAAGGAAAGGAGACGAAAGACTGTTCCAGTTCATAAGACTAACCTTGCACGTAAAAAACCGAACCTAAATGGACACCCGCAGAGGATAAGCATTGCAGGTTTCTAAACTCAGCTTCTGGTGGTTTGGTTCCTAGGTGCTGATACCACATCGCTTTATCTGACATAATGAACCATCTTATGAATGCAGCGGTTGGCACTGATACTCAGCAGCATGAGCCAGGCCGTGACGAGGTGCACTTTTTTTTATTTCTTTTTAGTTTCACAACTTTTTCTGCATAGGTATGCACTTTTAATTTTGACGTTTCATGAGTAGGTGCAAGCTGAATGTGCAGTAGCAAATATGAGTTCCACACAACCTGATTTAAATTTAGGTAAGTCAATTTAGAACCTGTGCATAAAAGTGCTTGTTTTGCTCATAGCTTCTTTGATACTTCCATTTTCTTTTTAACGGGAGTATGGGACTGGACTTAAGTAGCAAAATGAGATTCTTGGTCTGTGCCCATTGCATAAGCTTCATTTACTTTTTTATTTATCCAACTAGTTCGGATCATTGTTTCACATTCTAGAGCAGGTAAGCTGTATTTTATGTTTATATTACTATTAAATAGTCCTTTGCGGCATTGAACCTTTTATTTATATGTTTCCTGAATAGATAAGCAAGGCCCATCTACTAGTCCTGAACTACTTGAAAAGCAATCTAAGCCTCCGGAGATTAGCCCTGAACAAGAAAGGGTGTGTCCTTTTTTCTTGCCAATTGATAATTATATAAGGGTTGAGGTACATTTATGCGTTAGTTTTGGTGGTTTGAATTACTGCATCTGTAATTAACTGTCTGTCACGATGACCAGGTTGAAGATGTGACTGAAACATCAATGACTAACGAAAGCAACGGAAAGTATAGCCCACTAAAGGAACAGAATGAGAGTGTTGAATTATGTAAAAAACAAAAGAGAAAAGGAGGTACTTTGAGGAAAAGTTATGACATGCCCTTTGATTTTTTGTGGTTTATAGCTAATCTACTTCGATGCATTTGATGAAATGTCTCGCTCGTGTAGGGGCTGACAGTGGTGCTCAGGCCACTGACTCTCGTGGTGAGTTTTTTAGAAACATGTTGGTTGTCATCATTTTTCAGAAAACCTGCATGGATTGTTTGAACTATCTGTTGTTTAACTGGTTCATAAAGATAAATTCTTTTGTAGTGTCGCAATTAGGTTGTTCCTTGGTATTTTAATGACAACAGTTATCTGTAGCATTATTAGTCAGGTCATGGTGATATCAGAAAGCATGGTCTCTACATCTGCATCCAAGCACTTCTTTTTCGCAAGATTGATAATCCATTCATGAAGTGCACAAAATGAAAGGGGTATACATTAAGCGGAGTTTTAACTGTATGCACATATGTATTTGAACAGATAATCAGTGTCGCTCTTATGTTGCTGAATTACATGATGAACAAGCAGAGGTACCCAATAATCATCAAGAACAGCTTGAGCTTGAGGTGTGTCATTTTTATCTTGGCACCAATTATTGCTTATGGATTTAATGCATGTACAGCAGCATCTTTGGATCAGTGAGATACTGAGATCACGATTTGAATTCTACAGTAATTGCTTTTATTTGTTACCAATAACTCATTGCAAATGTATATGCCCGCATGAGCCCAGTTCCATGCTATCATGTCCCCGCTTTGATTTGCTTGACCTGTTGGTTTTATCGTCACTATTTGACAGGAACATATGGGTGGAAATATTCCTAAAACATTATTGACTAAACAAAAGGAAGCAAATGTTCCATATCCGGAACAGATGGAATATGCTGAAGAAGAAACATGTCCTCGGAAAAAACCGAAGAGAAAGGAGTGTTCCCTAAGGAAAAGTATTGCTGGTACTAATCATTGCATCTGTAATGTCAAGTGTTAGCCAGTCTCATTCCTATTTTTCTCTATTTCTAATAAAATATGTGTACTACTTGTCCAGTGGCTGGTACATCTATGCAATCTGGTGTGAGACGAAGCACCAGACACAAGATGAGGCCATTGGAGTTCTGGAGAGGGGAAAGATTTTTGTATGGACGTCTAGCACCAGATAGTAAGTAGACTGTTATGATTTTCCCTTGATATAGTTCACTATTTGTGAGTAAAATCTGATGAATTTTAATTGATTTCCTCTGCAGGCACATTACCTACTCTCATCGGGGTGAAAAAGTACTCTTCTCCGGCTAGACAAGAAGGAAAAGCTGTACTAGAAGTGGTAGCCTATGTTGACGGTGAAAAGTATCGAGAGCTAATTGATCTAGCTTCACTTCACTAAATGTGTGTAGCCTGTTTCTACTGCTTGGCTGTGGCATATTTGCAGTAAGGTGACTTTCTCGGTCCCTTCTTGGTCTGTTGGTATACCGCTGCATCTGTTTCATCTGCTTGAGTTGGAAGCATGCATTGATGCATATTTAGTGAAAACTGGTTTGTATGGCAGTCATAAAACAAAATAGTGCGTCATCCATTATATTACTGCCAGTGGTTGAGTGAACTATTCATGGTTAGCTAGTCACTTGCAACTTTCAAACAGTTGGGAGGAGAAATATCCTGATTTCCGGGTACTGCAATTATTTGATGATGAAGGATGTCTTGTTAACTACCTGAGCTTCAAAATCATTCTGAAGCTCCAATTCTTTGGTTTCATTTGGCACTTGATATTTTAGGGATCGTACCTGCCGTTAGGCCAGACTATAAATCAGACTTATAAGTCGGATCCTTTAATTTAAGGCTGTGTTTAGGGAAAATGGGAGGGGAGGGAAATGAAAAGGTATTGAAATCCTTGGATGGATTCCATTCCATTATTTATTTGTTTGGTTATTATGGTAAGTGTCACGGCGTAACAAGAACACTAGCAAAATATGATTAAGGGGAATTTTGATATTTTTAATCCTTGATGCTCAGCAGATATCGATAACACAAAACTATAAGAGAATAAGTATTTGGGGATGAATTTTTGATTGAAAGTGGATGAGTTGTAAGGCAGGGGATGGTTCTTATATAGGTCTAACTCTTTGCACTCGTTCATTATTGAAAAAGCACGAAAAGTGTCAGAAAATGCATCACATATTTTCAACAAGTAAACCTCAAGACTTGAGCTATATTATATGAATTATGATCAATTAATACATCATTTGTCACACTTAAATATTGACCTAAAATCCTATTGGTCACATTCTTTAAAAATTCAATTTATCGCGATGCGCCGCATATGCCTAATCAGTCTCGAAAGCTCCATGGATATGCCCGGTTGACTAGCCAAGTCCGCGCCTTGACTTCTAGACCTCTCGTGCTCTGCAATATGCTGTGATTCAGGTCCTCAATGTGTCCAGATTCCTCGCTTAAGCCCCTAAGCTCCAACTGATCTAAATTTGTCCGATTAAGGCCCCACGCATTAACTGAAACTCCTTTGGTCCGGATATGTGCCTCCGCAGTCTCATGCTCTGAATCAATTCTTTGATCCATTTTAAGTTCCTTGAATACTCAAAGCTCTCGCACACTACCGACGTCCTCCCCCGGACAACTTTTCTAGCATGTTTTGTTTCGCTCATCTCCATTCTCTCCTTAGACAAAAGACTCAATCACCCTTCGGATTAGTCTTCCCCATAAAGTGTGTTCCGATTTTCTAATTGTTAATCCTCGCCATTCTTACAAATGACTCGAATCCAGCCTCCTTGCATGCCTAACGAGCCAAACATGTGGGGCTCCAAAACTTTCATTTTTTAGGGGCATGACAAAAAATATGAAGGCAAATGTTATTTTTCATTGTTATGACCGAAATCTTCTATGTTATGTTCCATGTTAATTGTTCTTCAAAACATTTCTTCCAAACAAAATAAAAAATTCTCTATTTTCTCTCTCATTTTTTTAAACTAAAGAATGTGTATGGAGTCGTTCTATAAAATTAAGCGTTAAATATTGAATGTTACATGAGAATCTAAATGTTATAACAAACAAGCTCATGCCCTTATTCTGTAAAATGTTTCAATAAATGTTATAAGGAATTTAAGTGGTCGAACGGACCATCTCTGATTTTGATTATTTAATTATTTACGTTCGTTTATAGATCACTATTCAAACATCTTATTAAAATTTTACCTTTATCATCTTACACGTTTTATTTAAAAAAAAAACTTAAACATTCATAAATTTCATTCAAACTAATTTTTGTTTGTGCAATATGAGGTATAATACAACGAAAAATATAAAATGAAACTACGAACTTCTATCAATTTAAATTCTCTAATAATTTATTTACAAATTCATCGAGCAAGTGAATGGTTAATATTCAATGTTTCACGAGCCTCACACGCCATTATTATATTAATGCCCTTCTTCTTCTTCATCAGATGTTTCATTGTGTATTGAGATGATGAGGTCATTCATTTCAATAAAAAAAATTTTGCTTCGAGAACATTATAGTTTCTTGGTGTGTTGAAGTTTTTTCTGTTTGCTTTGTCTATTCTTCTAAAAGCTCAATCGGTTTGTATGAAATTTCATACATGCATTCCTAAACCTGATGACATAGAGAAATAAAGCATATGTATCAAGCTAAACTAAGAAAAAAAGGAGACAATTACGTATTGCAATACATCAACACTTTCATGGGATGCGAGTTTTTAAAAATCAATAATTTGTGGAATGTAATTCAGCGACACAAATCTAAGATGTTTATCGACAATATTCAACAATAATAAAAAATGAGGGGATGATTAATACCTATCGAGACTAGTTGAAGAGAGCAACAGAAAATACACCAGAGAAACAACAGAGAGTCAACTACGATGGAGTTTTCAAAAAAGGAAGAACATATGTAGAAGCAATTTTTAAAAGTGTATTTTTTAGATAAGATTTGCTTTCTTTAACCGATTATGAGTAAAAAAAATAATCGTTCCACTAAATACTTATTACAATAGGAAGCCATCTCTTAATAAAGTCCAATAAGAAGAACAAAACAATACTTAAATCATGGTAACTCAAATGTTGTCATAGAGCAACTTGGAGAAAATTCGTTCAGCCCTCAAAAGGGATCTCTTTGATGTAAATGTTCACCCCATTTTTACACATTTAGGGAAGTTATGTGAAAAATAAAAAAGAATGCCCGTGTAGTAAGATTTTAAATTGAACTCATATAAATTCGTGAAAATTAAAAAGTTTAGTTTTTTAATCCTTTGAGTTTGATATATTTAAATCAAATGAAAAAAAAATTTTAAGTATAAGTAATTTTTATTGAATTAAAAATTGTGAAACGAAAGTAAAAAATATTTTCGATGTACTTTTATGGAACAAATAACTAATCAAAATAAAATAAAATAAATAGTTTACTTAAACTCTAATTTCAAATCTATAAGTCAGATAGTGATTTGTGTAATGGACTGTGTTGGGTATAGCTCATACTAAAGAATTTATGTCAAAGTGGAGTAGGAAGTGATATAGAGCAGAATCTCAATGGATGGTGACAACAAGACTAGTAGTTGTGGGCGAAAATTCAGTGAGTTTGGGATTGCGGGACTAAAGGCTCGCAATATGGGATATGGTATAGGGATAGTGTTACTATTATAAATAACATGTAATTGTAACCTAATAGAATATGACACGACAAGACACTCTGACTAATACACAGCCGCTCTTTTACTCACAAGGACGTAGGTCCACTGTTAAACCTCGTTAAATCTTGTGTGCTCTTTACTGTTTTCTCTCTTGTTAATTAGCCAAAATTCTTAACAGACTCATCATCCCTTACTCTTAGGTTGTGTTTAGTTTGATACAAGTAATGAGAAGATGAGAATGAGAGAAAATGAATTCTCCATGAATTCATCATATTTTTCTCTTATTTGGAGGGTGTAAAATCCATGAGAAAATATTAAAACACTCTTTGTTGCCATCTAATTTTGTTTTCTATTTTCCATCTAATTTTTTCTCTAACTTTCTCCACACCAAACAAAAGATTGACTCTCATTTTTGCTAAAAATTTTCTTTCCCTCAAATTTTCACTAAATCAAACACACTCTTAATCATCATCAACTAGTTATAATGATTTTCGTATGATAGTTATGCCACTCAACGCCCACTTTTTTGGTAGTTGTGCTATTGAATATCATATTTTTGTAGTTATCTATCCTCAATGCAAGTTCTTATAATTTCTTTTAACCGCTTGAAACATCCTGATTTTCCTCTTTGAAGTTGTTATTCGTTTCGCCCATTATCTTCATTCAACTAAGAAAAATTATCAACTCGATCCTCAAGATATCCATGTGTATTTCTGATATGGTATTTATTAATTCTCATTTTTATGTTATTCTGTGTTTATTGTCTTGATTTTGTCGCCTTCGGTTCTCCTCCTGATTCTAGTTTTATAGTAGCTCATATATTGTTCTCTCACTGAAATTCTCATATTAATGGTCATGCTCCATGCACCATCTCACTCTACCAGGTTCGGTCCTAACTTGTCAGTGGCCCATTATGTGTATGGGCCCATCAACACCATATTTTATTACTAAATATTAATTTAAAAAAGTAAATGTTAAAAATCAAACCCTCAAATTTCACATTATTTCTTAGACACCTAATCCCTTAAAAGTTCCAGGTACGTCTTTCTTTCTCTTTCTTTAGATTAAATATATGTATATTTTTTGTTTGATAGGTAAATTTTATTTATATGAGTTGATTTTATGTTACTTAATTCATGAATAACAACATTTATGTTGTTTGTGTACGCATGTGAAATTATATATATGCATGAATTACATGAGTTTATTGTTCTTTACTTTCTTTTACTTATATTTATTTATTTGTGTCTTGTTTACATGTGTAGAATGAACAACCGTGATTGGATAATGAGTAGTCAACTAAGTGCCGAGTCCGAGCCTAGCATTCAAGAATTTGCAATTATACTTAATTTTATGTTGATACATATTCATAGTAGTATGTTTATTGTCCTTGCATGGAGTGTGAGAACATCAATGGTTGTGTCTTTGACGTTACAACATCAATGCTTCGTACCCATTATGATATTTGTATGGAGAACTTTTTAGAAGAGGTGAAACTAACACGAGTCAGTTTGAGGAGCCTTGAACCAAAGACAATAAATATGAGGATGATGATCTCAGTCAGATGTTTGACATTCTAAGAGAAAATAATGACGATGATTATAGTATCACGATTCAACAAATGATATGTTGTTCTGAAACTTTGCAACATTACTACGTTTAGATAGAGTGACAAATAGTTTACTAGCCTATTATCTTTGGTTGGAGATATGTTAATCGATAACAACTTGCTTCCTAAATGAACTTATGAAACGAAGAAGATTTTATGTCCAATGAGATTGGGTAACAGGAAATTCACGCATGTTCTAATGATTGTGTTCTATGCTGGGGACCATATATGGATGAGATGGCTTGCCCCAGGTGCAATACATTAAGATACAAATAGAATATATTTAAGGGTGAGTGAGTAAATGGTGGGCCTGCCAAAGTCATGTGATATTAAGATATTTCCAAATGCTAAGGAGGATGAACTTTTTGTGTAGCATTCTAAGATGTGAGTAGACAACGGCATGCTACATCACCCGTTAAATTCACATTATTGGAAGTAATTTGATATCCGCTATCCCGATTTCGCATTTGATCTAAGAAATTTATGAGTCGATTTCAGCACTGATGGGATGAATTCTTTTGGCAGTATGCATAGTAAACACAATACCTGGTCTGTACTATTAATTATTTACAATCTGCTATCATAGTTATGCATAAGGAGGAGATACATAATGCTTATATTAATGGTGTCTGAACTTAGCAGCTAGGCAACGATATGGACATATATCTTTCACCACTTGTCGAGGATCTGAAAGTGTTATGGGATACTTGGGTGAATGTTTATGATAAAGAGAAGAGGGAAAATTTTTCCTTTAGAGCGATGTTGTTATGCACTATCAATAACTTTCCACCATATGAAAATTTATCACGCTACAACATCAAAGGATACAAGGCATGTCTATCTATGCAGATGATACTTTCTTGTGTAGACTGACACATGGGCTTAATATCATCTATACGCGTTCTAGATTTTTTTACCGGTAGATCACCTGTGTCACTAGAAGAAAACCTAGTTTAATGGATCGGTCAATCATGGCGTAACACCTAGACTGATGTATAGATGTGATGCATCCAGAAAAAAAAAATGCTCGAACGTGGCGGGAACATTGTTGAACATCAAAGGCAATATGAAAGACGTATTAGCTACTCGATTGGTTCTAATGAAGATGAGGATCCGAAAAGAGTTGACACCACGGAAAAGAGGTAATCAAATTTACTTGTCACCGGCTTGCTTCACACTTTCTCATAAAGAATGACAAGAATTTTATAAATATTTGATTGATATCAAGGTCACGTACAAGTTTTCATCCAATTTCCGTAATCTAGTGTCAATGAAGGACTTGAAGATTTTGGAAATGAAGTCACATGACTGTCACATACTCATTCATAAGTTCCAAACCCACTGCAATTAAACGAGTCCTCTCGAAGAAGGTTTGATTGACAATCACAAAGTTATGTAAAGTTTTTAGTAGCCTCTGCAGTAAGAGTGTAATTCCAGATAGGCTTGATAGACTTGAGAAACACATAGTGGTAACTTTATGCGAGATGAAGATGTACTTCCCCTCACCTTTTTTGACATTGTGGTGCATCTTCTTCTGCATGTGATCCAAAAAATCAAAGAGTGTGGTTCAGTGCATCTCAGATGGATGTATCCGTTTGTGCACCATATGAACATGCTTAAAGGTTGTGTATGTAATACATGCCCAATGATTGTATGGTGGAAGGGTATATTTTGGAAGACTTTGTGGAGTTCGTCATATCGTATTTGGGTAACTAGAGCTAGTCGGTCTTGTAGTTCCCTATCTTTCAAAGAAAAAAATTAGTTACGGTAGCATTGGATTTGACATAATAGATCCTCCTCGTAAGGATCTTGGGGTAACCCGCTACTATATTTTGCAAATTTGTAAGTTATGTCACCACACGTCGAGAGTTATATGCAGTTTTACTACGGGACTCTCAAGAGAGAGGGATGAGCGTGGGTGCACTCAGAGGACAAGAGGGTTTTCGTGAACTGGTTTAACCAAAAGATTGCATAGGAGCTCAACGTCGGGAGGGAAAACGTCGGTGAAAGGTTGTGGTGGTTGGTTCGAGGACCATTGCCCACAGTTATCACATACAGCTAGTAAGACATTGATGATTATCTTATACAAATATAATAATAAAAATAAAATTTTTACTAAAAAACTACCAAACCGGTTCATTACGGTCCGAACCGGAATTTTTCGGGTTTGGACCAGACCAGACCAAAAACTGAAATTCTAAAAATTGATGGACCGGATACCAGATCAGAATCCTTCGGTCCGGACCGGTTCCGGGTCATTTCCGGTCCGGACCGGATTTTGTACAACCCTAACCTAGCAGAATGGATAGGCTGAAAGGAAGCATCAACATCTTCTTATTGTAGCCCGGGCGCTGAGATTTCAAGCTCAGTTTGTCAATTTAATTTTGGAGAGAATGTATGCTTGGTGCTGCTTATACCATAAATAGAGTCCATACTAAATCATTGAATTTTAAAAGTGCTTTGGAAGTACTTTTTGGGACTATTCCAGCCTACTCTCATTTTACAACATTTGACTGTTTGTGTTATGCAACGGCCTTAAGGTCTAAAAGAAATAAATTTATTGTCAGAGCAGTCAAGTGTGTTTTTATAGGTTATCTATTTGGTAAAAAAGGGTACAAGTTTTACAATCTTGAGAATCATAGTGTTTTGTTTAGTAGGGATGTAGTTTTTGTCGAAAACATTTTTCCTTTTCATAATATTTCCATTTGTAACTCTAGCATGCTTCACTGCTCTCTTAATCACAATTGCGTTCTTAGTCATGATGAGAATCATACTTGTACTCATTTACACTGTTCTGATAATTTTTCTCAACCACAAAATTTATCCAGTTTTATATTACCGGTAAACAGTAAAGTTTCTGAAACTTTCACTATTCACCTAAATGGCCTAAAATTCAGTTTGGTGCTTTCCCCATCTCCAAAATCCACTCTTCCTATCTACACACCTCATATTAACTCTGAGAAACATTCTCATTCCTCACATACTACAAATATCTCACTTCATCGAAATTCCATACCCTCTCCAAATTTTATTGATAAATCTTTACCTCAGCCACATACCACAACTTTCTTTCAGCCTTCTAGACTAAAAAGATCCACTCACCTTCCACATAAATTCACTGATTCATACTTCCTGATCAGGCTGGTTTACCAAAAATTAATAATGTCTCTTCACACAAGGTACTGTATTCTCTTGACAACTATCTGTCCTATTCCAAAATAAATTCTTCATATTCTGTTTTTCTTTCTTTTGTTGCCCAGGTTGTTGAATATAATACACTCAAGCATCCAAAGATCCCCAATAGTTGCAGTCATAAATTAAAAAGATCAAGCAATAGAATGTACTAATACTTGGGTTATCACAAATCTGTCTGAAGGTAAACACTATATTGGTTGCAAATGGATCTTTAAGATCAAATATCAGTCCAATGGTCAGGTGTATATATATAAAGCAAAACTAGTGGTCAAAGGGTTCACTCAAACTCATGGTCTAGACTATTTTGAGACATTCCAATGGTAAAAATGATTACAGTCAGATTACTATTGGTTGTTGATATTGTCAAAAACTGGCCTCTTTTCCAGCTAGATGTTACTAATGCATTTCTCCACGGAGATTTAGAGGAAGAAGTTTATATGACAATTCCATCTGGTTATAGAATACCTCAAATGCAGAACTTTACTAAACTTGTGTGCAGGTTATTGAAGTCTTTATATGACTTAAAGCAGGCTCCTTGCCAATTATTTCACAAATTGTCTCAGGCCCTACAGATTTTGGTTTCCATCAGTGTCCTGCGGTTCTTTGTTTACATTCAACTCTGATGATCAGTTTGTCATTATTTTAGCTATGTAGATGTTATTCTCCTATCTGGAAATTTCCGCCACATCATAAAAAAGCTGAAACAAATCTTAGGTCAAAAATTCATGTTGAAGGATTTGGGCAGAGTCAAATATTTATAGGGTCAGGAAATTGCAAGATCATCTGCTGGTATTTCCTTGTGCCAACGCAAGTATAAATTGGATATTCTTACTAAAATTGGTTTAACGGCATGTAAAATAGCTTCTACCCTAGTTGAAGTTGATCATAAATTAGCTCTCAATACCAGTCCTCCACTCACTGAACCTGACAGCTATAAACGGCTCATAGGTCGTCTTGTATACCTTACAATTACCAGGCCTAACATAGCCTTTGTTGTACATTGCTTGAGTCATTTTCTCTCCCAGCCCTGTATGCATCAGTGTAAGCCGCCACTCGAAGGTTCGCTATTTGAAATCTACTCTAAATAAAAGGCTGTTATATCATTTTGATGCCTCTCTCGCCCTCACAGCTGCCAGTGATTCTGATTGGGCGGCCAACACCCTTACTCGGAGGTCAGTCACTGGATTTTGTGTCTTTCTTGAATCTTAATTTCCTAAAAATGTAAAAAGCAGTCTACAGTGTCGCGCTCCTCTGTCAAAGTTAAGTATCGAGCAATGGCGAATGTAACCTGTGAAATCCTCTGGGTACTTGGTGTTCCGAAGGTTCTGCACATTACAAATCTCACTCTGGTGCCCATTGCCAGTGACAGCAAATCGGCGCTTGTCATTGCTCAAAATCCAATCTACCATGAGCGTACGAAGCATATTGGAATTGATTGTCATCTCGTTAAAGATCGCATTACTGCCAAAGTCATTCGTTTGCCACCTGGTTAGAGATCGCATTACTGCCAAGCTCATTCGTCCATTTTATGTTAGGTCTCAATATTAACCTGCAAATGTTCTCACTAAATCATTGTCGCCAACTTTATTTCTGCCTCTTTAAAGCTCCACCTTCATGACTTGTTTTTGGTAGATCTTACGGGGGATCTCAGTCAGGCTGCCTGTGTTGATCGACGAAGGAGACTGCAAGGATTGCCGACGGTGGAGTTTCAGATGTAGTTTAACAATGTCATTCTCGTATTGTGTTAAATGACCTCATTTTGTATTTGAATGTGAAAGATTGGTGCGTCTTATTAATGACGTTGTTTAACCTTTCTTCCTCAATCTTTTGTTTCGACTGAGGTATAAATATTCAGAGCTTTCCTTTGTAACAATTTGAGTTGTTCATCATCAATCTGAATAAAAGGAATCTTTATTTATCAATGATCCCGCTGACAATATGAAAACTAAAACTAACAAAAAAAAAGCCAAAATTGAAAGCTATAAAGATAAAACTCTGGGTTTTAAACTAGAGGGACAAAATGACAAATGTAACATGACTTGTTTAAATAGGATGAGTTCAGAAACTAACGTAGTGAAATACGAAACCAAAAACCCACGTTTGACCCATAATATCCTTACTATATCATTTTATATTATAATCTATGCAGCTGGTAAATTTTTTATTATTGAGTGGATGACTCAGAACACATTCCAGAATCGAGACGAACAATTCGGAGGGACCAGATTCTCCGTAAATAAAAATCTCATGTCTTTTGATTCATTCGCGACTGGTTGCTTCAAGGAAATGTCAAGGCCTATGTCGGGTCAAGGGAAAACAACATGCGAAAAAACTAGAAGGCTAATTCTATTCAAATAAAATTTCTAGTTAAATCTATTTTACTTTTTTGTTTTCGCCATTAATATCAAAGAAAATGTGATCCAGTGACATGAATCAAAAATTTCATCCTTTTTCGCGTAAATATGAAGTAAATCCAACCCAGGAGACGACGACTTCGTTGGCGTAAGACTATGTTCAACTAGCTGATTTCTAAGATGGAAGATAGATTTTCTTTTTCCTGTTAGATTGTGATATCTCAGAATTCTACTTTAGTGATGATGAAAAGAATTAGTCCCGGTCGTATAAGGAAGCAACTATGCATCTCATCTGCATTCACAAAAGAGTTGCCGGAGAAGAATGAATGATCCTTGGAGATTAAAAAGCTAACAGTCTTGTTTTCAAAACTATGGATTCATTCCGACAATTGACTTAGTCATATCCTCTCTACAATTTGTTCGATTTGTCAAGTTTACATGTAATAATAAAGAGAAGCCTCAACCAACAAGGTGTGGGTCTAGTAGTTAAGGGTGTTGTCTAACAATTCTAAAGTCCTGGATTCGAGAGCTGATTCGCAGTAAATATGGACGTCTCTATCAAGGTGGAGAGGGTGTACAGCCCCTGACCACTAAAAAAACAAAAACAAAAAAGCCTAAGAGGTGTTACTTACAGGAACAAACAGTGCACACAAAGACTAGTTTTCAACCAAACTTGAGCTAGCTAGAAACTATCCACAATTTTATGACTATTTTCTGTTCATCTCCCAATCAATTTTCTACTAAATTTAATATTTTAATAGAAACTATATATTATTAAAGGGTTGGAAAGTGAACGGAAAATTTGATTAAAAAATAGATAAAAAATTGGAGTTGGAAAATTATCAGAAAAACGAGTTGAAAAAATAAATAAAAATAATGGCCGGAATATTTTCAAAACATTTTGGTGGGAAAGTGGCCGGAAAAGAGCTAAAAATCTATAATTATATTATATGTATAAGTTGGAAGGAAGTTAGTCGGAAAGAGGTTTGAAAAAATAAAAAAGTAAATAAAAAAAAGTTGGCAGGAAATTATAAATAAAAATAAATAAAAAGTTATCTGTAAAGTGGTAGAAAAATATGACAAAATAGCACATAAAAATTGACCGCAAGGTGACCGAAAAAATGTCCATTTCTTACTTGTTTATTGAACTTCACATAAGGGGCGGATCCAGAAAAAATATTGGGAAGCGTCAAATATAAAATAATCATATAGAATGAGTATATTAGTTGTATTTTTTTTAATTTTATAGGGGTCATTTTACATTTTAAAAGGGTTATTCTAACCATTTTTTAACTTCATAACCTAAAATAACATATAAATATAGATAAAAATATTTTTTTGAGCGGGGTCATCTGACCCCACTCAAGCCTACATGCATCCACCACTGCTTCACATGGATTATTGATCAATGCCAAAAAACGGTTTGTATTCTCCTTCAACAAATACATATTAACAGAAATATGGTAAGAAAAATGTTCATTTCTCATATTGGCCAATAGGGCATAACATAGATTTATTGACCAACTCTATCAAACGGTCTGTATTCTTCCTTTACAAACATATATTCTTTGGAAAGTGGCAAAAAATATGATTAGAAAAATGATTTTTTCCTAAGACCTAATCGGATTTCGCTTGAATTCATCCAACACCATTTATTCAGCATTGATTAATAACCACATCAAAAAATCTTTATTTCTCCCTCAAGAAACACAAATCTCTACAAACACAAGTGCATAATTTCATACAACCTCATTAACATTCTCTTACTACCATTTCATTTGTCTCTCTATTTTTTTTAAACTTCACACTACCACAAGCTCCTTTCTTTCGTTCATCTCTCTTCTTATACACACTACTCTATAAACCCCCACATGTCAAAACTGAAAAAGTAATTCAATTTTTTAGAAAATAATAATAATTAAATTATATTTAAATGTAATTTAATAATTCATTTTAAAACATCTAAATATATTATTTTTACCAATTTGACATTAAAAATAATACATGAATGTGATTAAAATATAAATTTTTTAGTTTAAATATAATTTATTTATTTATTCATGTGTAGTATGATATACAGTAGAAAGCCAAAACTTTAAAAATGAAAGTACAATTTGATTGAAGAAATGTGGTGCGTAAAATATATTTTTACATTATTTCTAATCGTTATGTGATTTTATTCAGATCCGACATATGTCGAATTGATGACAAATGAATTGAACTTTACAGATCCCCATTTAGAGTAAACGAACAAAAGATCGACTAGTGAAAGCTTAATCAAATAAAATACCGTTTTTTTTTTAATAAAACTCATTAAGAACAACAAAACAACGACTAAAAGTTTATACTATTATTAATAACATAAATATAATCATCCAAATAAATGATAAAAATATGAGTATGATTTTTTTTATTACAAAACAATTCATTGCATTACAATCGTGTTTTGTACCACGCCGAATAAAATTCAACAACACTCACATATGAGTGAACAACAGCTTCTGCAAGGGGAAGAGAAAGCACTTTCACAGATGGAAGAGATAGAAATAATATTATTAAAACGAAAAAAAATACAGCCAATTATTAAAATTTCGACCCCCACCTTTGGCTAAGAATCCCTCCTCACCTCATGGCATAAGCATATGAATTTAATCATTCATTTTTTCGCTTTATCCTCCCGCCTGTAATAATTGAGAATTGAGCTATCAACATCAAGTCGGTACACGGTATGATATAATAAGATCATCTTGGGCTACAAGTGGATGGCTTTTTTTAAAGTTGCCATCACTACACACTATGCCAAATTCAAAACATGGAAATCTTTCTTCTAGATACATCAATTGGACACATAGTATAGTACAGCTTTCCCATGAATCACAATCATGTTACTATTGTATTCTATATAGATAGTTCTGTAATATGCAAGATAAGACTTTTAACATAAATACAACCGGACAACCTCATCTTCCGTTGGAATCATACAACCTCAGACGACAAATATCCAATGTTCACACTGACAACTCAATATAAACAACAAAAGACGATGATGCCCAACTTCTCCAAAATACTCTCCACACCCTCTCTACTTCTCCGCCTTTCTTTCACCTCCTCCACATAATGAAAAGTCTTGTTAGTTAGGGATGAGAGATAGCTCAGTTGGTGAGCACCTTACTTGAGAGGAGTTATAACTCTCGAATTCGAATTCTCAGAAGAGAAAGTGAAAAACCATTATTGATCCCCTTTAGAAGAAGAAAAAATAATCTTGTCAGACTGCGTAATCTAATTTGCGCCTCAATCAACCTCAACTTAGCTTTCATTGGCACATGAGCATGACTCGTTACCATAATGTCGAAACCACGAGCTTAATAACTAGATCCATTTCAGACGTTTCATGTCATGATTCGAACCATTTCTAGATGTAAATCTCACCCTCATTTCTCACAAGGGGCAACACACCTCTCACTCAGTCTCCATATAATTAGGCTGTGTTTGGTTCACGAAATATTTGAGAGTTGAAAATTTGAAATAAATTTGAAAGAATTTCATGTATGGTTTAGACAAAATTTGCCGGAAAGAAAACTTCGATAAATTAAAAAAAATTAAAAAATTTCTTCGATTTTTCCATTCCAAACCAATTAAAAATTAAATAATTTTTCATAAAATTTATTGATTAATTTAATTACTAAATAAGAGAATTTTATATATAATTTTAATTTTATCTAGTTTGCATCGGTTCGGTTTGAAAAAAATTAAAAATCAAATCAAATCATTAATCATCAATTTTTTAAAATTTGAAACGGTAATCAAACCATTAACAATCTGAACTGAATCTATCATTTTAATCCGATTTGATTCCATTCATTCATTAATAAATTTTTGTTCACTACTCTAAAGCAAAAGTATGACAACATTTGTGAACTACTCAAACATGTTAAGTTGCGTAAGAGTCTAATATGGTTAACGGATAAGAGTTGTGCCGAATTTATACTAGTCAACGTCCAATGATACGACGCCGCGTGTGCGGAACATTTGGACATATTCCAACACGAGTGGGGTCGTGGCAGGACCCAACCTCCAATCAACACATGTTAGTAGGACCCCCTCATGTTGGAATTGGGAAACTCCAAGCCGACCCCAATCTATTCCCAATTCCCATGCTTCTAGAACGTTTTCCTCTCTCCTTACCTTTTTGGCTTTCCTTTATTATTTATAAAAAATGTTTTTCTTTCCTTTTTCTCTTTATAAATAAAAATTGGAAAGTATATACTTTTGTTTTCGGAACTATTCTACCATTATGTATTAATAAAACTAATTATGTTGACAACATTTACTTTATCAATATTTTTATATTCATTTAATGTTTCAGTCAAATAACTTAATCATTTACAAGAGATGTTGCCCAATATTATAATGTTCAGTGTCAAAAGGATTCAATTTTAAAATTTATTTTTAAGTTATTAAAATTAAGCAAATAAAATATAATATTTTTACGGACTCATATCCAGTACAGTCAATGGCTATCCAATTTCAATTTAAATTACTAATTAGAATGACGCCAGATATAAATTATAATTTATTTAATATTACTATTATAATTATTGGACATTCATGATAATTGTTATTAAAAACTAAAATTGCGCCGTTCTATTTGATTATTGTAGATTTTACTCCTATTCATAAATTAAAGAAATAATAAGCTTAGTGACTTTGCTTCACATGTTCTTACGTCATTTTTTTTTCATTTTCATATATTGATTATTACATTTCCTATATTTATTAAAAATATAAAAGCTAACGAAGTTCGGGCATTATAATTTTTTACCTGTTAATGTAGCCAATGCAAGTAAGTTCCTTTCCCCTTTCATAAATGTCAAAGCAAATGAAATATTAAAGGATATATAGACCTTTCCATCAGATTTGATCTTTGTATTCTCTTTACCGATACATTTTCACTCAAGTTTATATATTAGGAAGGGGCAACTTCTTAAATTTTAAAATTCAACCACATTTTCAAAAGGAAAAAAAAAGGTAAAATTAAAATTAAGAGGAATATTTTAATACTAAAAGTGTTACGTATAAAAGTGAATGGAGGAAATGTCTCATCATTTCTCCTCTCCTGTGACCAAAAAAAAGGAAAAAAAAAATTAACTTCAACATGAAATCAATATTACTAATATACATTATTGTCACGTTTTGAAATATGAATATATGTGGATTTGTGTTAGTATTTTTTATATTTAATATTTATAAATAAGTGAAAAAAAGAGAGAAGAAAACAAAGTATCAACTGATTGGAGTGGCTCCCATTCCCAAAGGTGTAATGATTTTCTTGTAACACTAAAAAAAAGGACATACCCTTTCACAGCTCTCAACGCGTAACCGTCGATCTAATCTGCTGCAATCTCTAGTAGGTTCTTCTTCTATAAAAACCTTCACTTTCATCGCTCCTTCAACAATTACAGCACAAACGAATTAAGCATACTTCTCCCCTTTTTTCTTACTCTTCTTGGATTTAATCATAATCGGAGCTAGCTGAGACTGAGAGCATCATCAATCTATGGAGCTTATTTCCGGTCTACCTGATGACGTCGCGCTGGAGTGCTTAATCCGCACCCACTACTCCGACTTCTCATCCATGTCTTCCGTCTGTAAATCCTGGAAGCGACAAATCCAGCTGCCGGAGTTCCTCCGCCACAGGAAAGCTGCTGGAAAGAGTCGGGTTGTGGTCGCTATGGCGCAGGCAGTACACGACCCGGATCGCGTCCGGAGCCAAAAGAGTTACGGTTCCCCTCCGGCTTACAGGGTGACCTTGTTCGAGCCGGAGACGGGCGACTGGAGCGAGATACCGCCTCCTCCTAGCTATTCCCACGGGCTGCCCCTGTTCTGCAGGCTGGCCGGAGTCGGGTCGGAGCTAGTGGTCATGGGCGGGTGGGATCCGAAGACTTTCGGGGTGTCCAGATGCGTGTTCGTCTACAGCTTCGTCACTGCCACGTGGAGGCGCGGGGCTGACATGCCGGAGCCGGCCAGGTCGTTTTTCGGATGCGCCGCGGACGGTGTCAGGAGGACGGTGTACGTGGCCGGCGGCCACGACGGGGGGAAGAATGCGCTGAGGTCGGTGCTGGCGTATGACGTGGCGAAAGACGAGTGGATGGAGGTCGGTGACATGGCATCCGAGAGGGACGAGTGCCACGCTGTCGTCCATCGTGGCAAACTCCACGTCATCGGCGGGTACTGCTCGGACATGCAGGGAAGATTCGAGAAGAGCGCGGAAATTTTCGATTTGGAGGGCATGCAATGGGAGAGTGAGATCGGAGAATTCCTGGATGGCGCCACGTGTCATAAAGCCTGCACTGCCTACGGCTCTGACTTGTACACGTGCCGAAAGGGCCACGTGGCAGTACGGGACGGGGAAAGGAAGTGGGAAAATGCTGTGGAAATGCCAGGTGGGATAGGTGAAGTGGCGTACGTGGCAGGCTGGGGAGAGAAGATGGTCGTGATTGGAACATCAAATAAGGGTGACACGAGTAGTGGGTATATTGTGGATTTGAAGAGTATGAAGTGGAGCCAGGTGGCGATGCCGGAGAAATATTCGGGCAACATCCAGGCCGGGTGTTGTTTGGAGACGTGATAATAAAAAAAGAAAGAAAGAAAGGCGTGGTTGAGTGAATGTACATTTTAGAATGCCGAGTTGTATAGAAGTATTTGTTTTGGTTTTGTGAGGCATATTTGGTTGTCCATTTGGAATCCAAGTGGGAACTTATTAGACTATTAGTATTGAGTGGTTGGGGCAACAGAATGCAATGTGATATTTGCATAATTATCAAAATCGGATCGGATCGACCGGTTCAACCAGTCAAATCAGGAACCGCTTATTGGTTCGGTCCGATTCGAACTATCTGACGGCTCTATAATTGATACCGGGTTCAACCGGATCAAACCGATCATAATCAAGAAAAATCGGTGTGAACCAGATGGTTTGGGTACCGGTTCAATAAATAAAATTTTCTAATTGATGGAGACTATGTTAAATCTAGACATTTGTTAAAAATTAAATCACAAGAATTCAATCCCTGGCTCTATTGAATTTTTGTCAGACTCAATACTACTAGGCACACAAGCACATTTAATAGTTACTTTTATTAAGTAAATATATAATAAACACTATGATGAATCAGACCGCCGATCAAACCGGACCGAGCCACCAGTTCGATCGGTAAATCAAGAACCGGAACTCTAACCAATTCAACTTCCAACCCGGCTTTGATAACTATGAGGATTTGTGTGGGGCCAAATATTGATGATACGCATGCTCATTGCCGACCTTGGTTTTGCCTCTGACAATCTTGCTTCATCTTCTAGAAGCTTTTTTGAGGCCCAACCTATATTCCATTCCAACCAGTAGAATACTAGTATAAAAAAAATAAGTAATTCTAAAAACAGAAAATATATATATACATATTTTATTTTTTATATTTATACATATTTATTTTAATTTTTTGTAATAAAAGTAAATGCTTTAATCAAATTCAATCCATAATCCAAATTTAAACCCTAAATCTAAACATCAAACATGCTATTTTGCAAGTTCATCCTCAATCCAACATCTCTATCATACCATCACCTTCCCCCCTGACTCCTCGGAGAAGCCGAACAAACCACCTCACCGAATCCAGACTGAATGAATCGAAGGACCGGCTGCTTCTGACCACCGATTAGCACTTCAAGGGTCTGGATTTCAAGTCCGCAACGTTTGATCTTTCGATCCATTTCTCTATCGAACACTCAGTCTCAGCATCATTAGAGCGGTTGAGGAGGCATATGCCATTTTTTGGAGGGGTTCAAAAAAAAAAACATCATTAGAGCGGCTTGAGGAGATTTGAAATAGTTGGTTTGCCGTATTTTCCCTCCACCACCGACCGAGTCACCAGGCTGTTGCTAGCGAGGTAATCGTCACATAATGTAGTGTTTGAAAAAATTTGAAGCCTACGGTGCAAAAAATAGCGAAAACTGGGTGGAAGAGCGGCCATTCCAGTATATCAGCAGCTGCTACTGAATTCAATGTGAACAAGGCCTTGGTATCATAAAGCTTCTAGGGCCATCCGCGGGACTTGCCTCAAATTATATCGATTCAAAACTGAACAAAAATAGAAAAAATTCACCCCTTAAATGGATGGTCTGGGGACGGGGCTTTGCTGACAAGTTCATGTAAAAAAAAAATGTGGGGAGACTGGAGAGGCATGCCCCTCGTGCTTATCTATCACAGGCATTTCTATGTCTGAAAAAAAAGAGAGGCTGCATCAAAACTAAAAACTGAAGGAGGTTTCATATTATGAGGGAACTCTGAATTGGATATCCAAACAATGAAATAGAGAAAGGAAAGCAAACTCTGTTGGGCAACAATCATACATGAAAAATCTTGCATGCACAAGCCCAGCTGACTGATCCATTATTATTGTAGTAGATGGGGAGGATGAGTCCCATACTCTCACACACACAAATAAAGCAGCTTCCAACCTTTGCTTCTCAACATTTTTTGTATTTTCATAGCCTGATATTTGAAGAATAAATTACTGAAAACTTCACAGAAACAAAGTCAAATCCATACCCAAAACCTGCATGGAGATGGATAAAGTAACATAAAGAGTTGTCCCTGGGCTTGACTGCAGGAAGATAGAATGAAGAAAGTAAATATGCACGGTTGTATTAGGAAATGCCACCCGCCAAGCTGCAGTATCTCAAACTTCACCACAACATGACAAGGCGTTAGTTAATATGTGACTGCAAAACCCAAAAAAAGCAGAATAAACAGGGAGTAGAAAGTAAGTTTAACAATACCATGAGTCAACCAGGATCCTTACCTACGAAACCAAGGAGCGACATGACAGCCCAAAGTGCTCCAGAGCAAAGACCGGAGATAATCACCAAGGGCCTGAAACACAACCCTGCACCAAAAAATAAGAGTGGTGAGTGAGATTGAGTAATATTACACCAATGGATAGAAGTCGGATTCAAGCAAGAAAGAACACATTACCTTTTTATAGATTATTCACTTGCACTCAAGGAATGGACAGAGTTCACTGGCCAAATTTCATCTCGGAGTATCTGGTGATAATATAACCCATAATGGTTTAGCAAATAAAACTTAACAAATCACTAACCCTGTACCATATATCTAACATTCTGAAGGTTTAACATGCCTGCGTGGCTTGCTTTGACGCTGCTCGAAGTCTTCATCAGCACGCTCTGTGGAGCGTAACAGTTTCAATTTCAATGGGCAGGAAATTATGACCAATTCATACAACGGTGAAACATCAAATGTTACCGAGTTTTTGTGAAGGGTTCCACTCACTGATTGCGCTGTTTGTATTAGGCTCATTGCTGCAAAATTCGAACAAGCATAAATTTTAATCAGATAGTAGAAAGTATCATTAAGTAAAATCGCATGTTAAATTGCTCATTAAAAGGCTAATAAAAGACATTACTAACTTTGAAGAACTGGCAGAAAGCTGTGGACCAGTAAGCTGCGGGTGGTAACTGGCACCATCCAGCATATAAGGCGGACAATAGGTGGCCCCTAAAGCTCCAGCAGCACCGGCTAAGACAGGCAGCCTGTATCCATCCATTTGAAAAGCCGACAAGGTTCATAACATTTACAGAGTATGTTCTTCATGGGAATAGGATTGAATAACCAAACTGGTATTTTACTGGCCATGACATCGATGTGGTTCAAACTTCACACAAATTTTCCATGCCAGGAATTCTAAATAAACATAGTTGAAAAACATTCGCACAACCATTTTTATGCACACTAATTATTACTCCCACCCCCAGGAATTCTAAAAAATTGTATAAAACTGAATAAGATCCTTCAGCAAATTCTATGATTTCCAGTTCTTTGACTAACAAATGAATAGTGGGAATATACAAAAGTTCAGGCAAATAGCATTGAAGCTGCAACTGAAAACAGTGTCTTATTCACCTATGAATACCCCACCTAGCCTTTTAACAATCAATATTCACTTATATAAATATTTAAAAAATGTGAATCATCATCAAGTGCGGATTAGCTAGACTGCAAATATACCACGTCATCTCAGAACTTCCTTGGCCATGTTGTGGCTGAACATACCCTGGGAAAGCCATCCCTACAGCAGGAACACCAATACCACCGGGATGCTGGGCTCCAAATTGCATCACTAGAGATACATTTATGATAAAGTAGCATATAAGATCTTCCATAAAAGAGGTCCTAAATAAATACTGAGAAAGTAAACATGTAACACATATGTTTACTTGTAACCACTTAATCAGCATCCAGTTCAGGTCTCAATAGTCTGTCAAGTTAGATGAAAATTTCTCTAACAAATTTTAGTAACACATCACAAAAAGGTAAGAACAAGCTAGCACCTGGTAAAAATGTAGGGAAGTTTTGGTCAACATGTGAAACACCCATGTTACCAGTGGCTCCTAAAATCTGGGCTCCATTGTACATGAAAGGGCCAAGTGGACCACCTTGGACAGCACTTGCTCCCTTTCCAACAATAGCAGTCTTGGCTTTACCAGATTCAGATTGAGATTCCTCTCCACTCTCAAAAGGCTTTGGAGATGCATAACCTACAGGTGGAGATGATGACATTTGACATCCGTTACCCATCTGTTTAGGTACTGGATGAGAAGGAGCTTTTGAGTACGAATCTGTGCGATTTTGAGCAGGAGGAATTCGCTGAGTGGCATGCAGTTGCACTCCAGAAACCTTGCTGGCATGCTTAGGATGTGATGTTAACTGGGAAGGCAAATGTCCTGCACGACCCTGCCCCCTTCCATGAGTTAAAAATTGAGGCCCTTGAGAGGAACTTGTAAAACTTGAAGGAGGTACGTGCGAACTGTCTGAAGGCTTCCTGGCCATGTCATCAAGATACTTCTTGTTCAAGCCCAATGAAGCATCTATACCTTTCCCTCTAAACATTGTGTTGGCATGTGTTGATGCTAGAGACTCATCCGCTGAAGATAGCGGAGGAACTCTATTGGTATTTGCTTGTACATCTTTTTTGGGTGCCAGATTAAGGTCCTTGCCGGATGTTCCAGAGGGATAAAATGGAGGTGAAGCAGAATTCAAGTTTGATGCAACTAAGTTTTTCGTAGCAGGCACTACATCGGGCGCTACGGCTGAGACAGACGCCAATGCTTCACCAGAAATGGGATTCGCAACTTTTTCAATATACTTTCCAGATCTGAAAGGCACGAGTAATCAAACCCAAAAATAAACTAAAAACTGTTCACACATAAAACAATTATAACACTAATAGTTATTTCAGATGCAAAACTCACTGCTTGTCCTGGGTTTGAGGCACCTCACTTCTATGCTTATAAGCAGGATCATATCTTCGTGGACCTCTGCCTCTCACACCTGTTGGAGCTGGTGCTTGATTGTCTTTATCTTCAGGCATTTTGTGTCTGCCCCCCTTTACATAACCACGACCTGTACCTCGATTTCTACCTCGGCCTCGATAATGACCTTTAAAATTCCTCCGAGACTGTCATATATTCTCAAAAATCAGTGAGAAGGACCAGAATGATGCACATATTGGTCACTATTAGTTAAGCCTAACCTCGATAAAGTGACTATTCTGAGATGTCAACTCCTCAAATTTGTCATGTCCCCACTTTCTTTCATCTTTGGACTCCCATAACTTCCTAGCACCTAGTGTCCGTCTAAAAGCCAGTAGCAAGCAAAATTTATGGTGTACGCACAGAAAAAAGGTTTCAGAACAAGATATTTATAAGCAAGCATACAAAAACTGAAATAGAGAGTACAATAATATCAGCTGATAGCATTGTTGAAGAAACTTGGCACATAACAATTATTTTCTTTAAATACTCCAAAATCTAAAGAGGCAATTTACTTATTTTTTTAATTTTTCAAGTAAAATAGTACACTATCACAATGCATTAGAGTTAATGCTTGTCAAATTTATTGATATATATCTACTTTCACCTGTACGACTGACCCTAGTTCTAAACTAAATCATAAATTTATGATGCAGAATGGTCAGCATATACTGTTGACAAGTCAGCGTGACTCATATACACTGTCTCTCTGTTTCTACTCCCTGTTAAATCATTTACTCTTTCTTGTTCTGCTTAGCCATACACCAGAAGTAGCTGCATGATCTTTGCATTTCAGCTGGTCACCAATTTAAAACAAATCAAAAGAAAGTATCATTTCTTGTTAATCTTTGAGTAACTTCCAGCAATTATATTTACCATGACGCCCTGCTGACCGGAGAAAAAGTTTCATAAGTAGCCAGTATCAATTGTTGCCCACCAAAAACACAAACTATCAACAGGCTGAGAAAGGCACATTGTTGTTGGCAGCCAGCCAGGTATTTGAACATATAAGTTGGCACAACACTGACTATAGAGCACTAATGACGCATTTTAAGGCCCTGATTTGGAAAGATTGTTGAGTTAAAGGGCTTTAGAAGCAAATTGGAATCATAATAATTTAAAGCTCTAGCCCTACCTCTTGGATGAACTAAAGCCGGAATCCACTAATAGACAAAAAACATAAAAAAACTCATCTAGTACCTGTGTCGACCAGCTGCATTGTCCCTAAAACGATCATCGTGCATATAGAATGCCCCAGCAGTTGGCACAGCAAAAGGCTCATGCTCCTTTTTCTCTTCTTCACCTTCCAAACGATGCTTACCTTCTCCAACATCTTGCCCGTAAGCAATCTCTCCCTCCAACATCTCCCTTCCTTCTCCTCTCACTCCATTCTCCATATCCACGCTAGCCCTCTCCCTGCCACGTCCTCTCATGTCCTCAACCTCAACCAACTCCTCTTCATCTTCCAATTCCTCATCATCTATCTCCTCCTCGTCTTCATAATCCTCTGGGGCACCCTGGTAGTCAGATTCCTCATCAGAACCCCTAACATCAACCTTGTGCGGCACCTCATCTCCTCTTCTCTCTCCACCATCTCCTCCTCCTCCTTCCTCCCCCTCTTCCTCCTCATCATCACTCGCCACTCTCCTCCTCATAGCCAGCGACAGCTTCGCCTCCTCCGGATCACTCTCATACTCTTCCTCCCCATTCGCAGACGCCATTACCACTACTCAACCTAGAGAACAAAGCCCTAATCTTCACCAAGCCCTCGAAAAAAACCCCTCAACCCAACCGACGACCTAATCGACAACTCTGCAATGCACAAACCAGTAACGCGGTCTAAATAAAACGGGTTATCAAATAACCAGCCAATCTGAGGGAACCCAGTTTGGAACGGGTGATGGAAAACCCTAAAAGAGCCCGGCGCCGAGAAAAATATCCCCTTTTTTTCTCGCCGGAGTGGATGAAGTAAATTATATATGTGGCGACCATTCAGTTGCTTCACTGGACAAAGGGCAATTTCGTAAGTACGAAGACAATGACCCACCCACCCGTTAATTTCACGGGTCAAATAAGATCCGAAAACATCAACTCCTCACTGAAAAACTCTTTCATCTTCATCTTCGTCGTGTTGTCTTCGTCCTCAACAGCGGATCATAGTTGTTATACTTTTGGTTATTGTGGTAGATGGTGCGGTAAACTTCATCAATTTACAGGTACCGTAGGGTTTAGCGTGTTGCCATAGTTTTCCTTTGTTGCAACTGTTATTTATATAATTGATGGATGATGCAAATTGCTTATTCAATTAATGGCACAATTTTTAGCTCCTAAGCAAATTGCTTATTCAAATACTTGAGATGATGCAGTGTAGTCTTAGGTAGGTTCACGAATGGGCTATGTTTGCTTGCCATCACCTGAAATCACAGTAAGCTTTCAGAAAGTCACCCAAGAATATGAAGCATCATAGTCAGAGCGTTTGTTAAAGTGTTCTGTGTTCTGACCCCGTAAATGCGTATGGTGTTGGGATACTAACTTCAGAGGTTAACACTTCATTTTATGTCTACGGTGGATATACTAAGCACACTTTTCTGTTCAACTATGGGAAGTAAAAATGATGAAGAGAAACTAATACTCTGGGCATAACTTTGAGTATTGGTTTAACTTCAGGTCTAAGAGTCAGTAACCCTGTGACATTGAACTGGCTAAGCATTCAAAGAAACAGAAAAAATAGAAGTGTTGATAAATTCCACTAGATACCTTTCATCCGAAATCTTAAAAACAAAATTTTCACCAGTGTCAATGTTCCTTACAGTCCTGACCTTTGTGAAGTTACTCTCATTCATGATTCATATAATATTTGCTCACTTCAACTGAAAAAAGACATTTTGTTTTATTGATTTTTGATGTGCCAACAAAAATACAAACCAACCACATGAAAATGACATATTTACTATAAGAATAAAGTAAGCTGGTTAGGATCATCAACCGAGGGCTTGTTGCATATAATACGCCATACGGCTTGCTGCATTATTTAAAAGAGATGTTAGGCCTCTTTCAATAGTGTGTGCTTTGTTCTTTATCACTTCATTGGTATCATTAACTTTTTTCTTGGATCAGATACTGCTTAGTTGTTACTGGTAGGCTGATCATGGAATCACTATATTAAACCATTTCTCCACATCATCAAGTTGAAGCTTGCATTTCTAAGTTATATATTGATGCAGAATCATTTATGCCATTTTCATTTGTATTTTTTATCAATATTCGAGATTCGCGTGACAGATAGGTTTGAGATTGTATATTTCTGGTGTTTTGTTTTGTTTTAGAAGCGAAAGCAATTGAAGGGCTTGTTCTCCCAAACTGAGATGAGTTGGGTGGAATTGACTCGAGTTGAGTTGAGCTGAATTTGGAGTCTTTGAGTTATATTTGAAAATTAAATAAATACATGAGAAAAAGCTATTAAAATTTTAACTGCGACAGGCTGAAGGTTACATTTTCAAAAACACCATGCATCCTTTGTTGTGTTCGGGTGTGGATGGTTAGACAAACCAAGTTTTGTTTTAGAAGCAAAAGCAGTCGTAAGGGCTTGTTCTCCCAAACTGAGATGAGTGGGGTGGAATTGACTCGAGTTGAGTTGAGCTGAATTTTGGGTCTTTGAGTTTTGTTTGAAAATTAAATAAAGACATAAGAAAGATAACAAGAAAGCTACTTCAAAATTTTACCTACGACAGGCTGAAGGTTACATTTTAAAAAACAACATGCATCCTTTGTTGTGTTCGGGTGTGGATGGTTAGAACACAAACCAAGTTATTTAAGCCTCTATATTGTAATGTAATGTCTTTGATTGCACTTCTGCTTTAATAAGCTTTGAACAGATCCTGCTTATATTGTATTATCATTTTAAGGGCAAAATTTCAGATGCAATGTTGACCGTAACTGATAATGGGGTATAATATAATGATAAAACTTTATTTGGCTTACACCTTTGAACTGTTACCGTTCAATAATTTTGTCATCAGAGGTCGTGATTAATAAGTTTTTGGCCATCATTTCACTATGAACAAGATTTAAACAATGAGAGTGCTTATACTATTACACAAACGTGCATAAAAAGTGAAATAACTCAATAAGGCTTTTTATTAGGGCTGGTGTGTGTTAGGATCACATGTCAACATATTTGAAACCAAGAAAGGGGAGGCTGCAACAAGAATAGGCGGCGTTATTATCCTACAATAGCTGTATTCTTCATAATAAAATAATGTTTTTAAAACCAACTATAATGATAGTTTATATATATTTAAACGAAAGCCGTTTCTTTAACATGTTTTTCTCCACGGTTTGATTAGGCGCGGACTTCGAATTACACTATTACATATTACTATATACACAAGTGCATATCACAACAAAAATGAATGAATTCATTGCAGCCTGCCAGTTTGTTATTTTTTCAAGATTTTGGAAGAACATGTATTATGACCTGGAGTCAGAACATCACAAAGGCACAAACAGATAATGTTGATTTATGAGAGGTAGATGGGGTATACTAATAATGATAATTCGAGTGTGATTTTTATTTGAATGGGATTCATGTCAAACAAAATCTTATCGACGGTTGGCGGGAAACACAATTTTTGGTTGGTTTGTTTATGAATAACCTTGAAGAAGAGAGATGCTACTTTACACAATGGCATATACCAAACAAAGCTGAGTAATAGGAGTCACTTAATGTGTAATTGCGGTGATAGAAGTCACCAAATTTAGTATTGCGGTGGCCATTTGTCAATTATGATTTGTTATATGCATAATTGGTGTCTTGACGTAACTTTTATTTTAAAAAGGTCTATTGAACTTAGTTGAGTTGATTCGAGTTGAGTTGAGATGAAATTCAGCCGGGAGAACTAGTTGTGACTTCTCTGGGAAGTCAATCATGGTTAAGTTTATAAATTTTCAGGACTTTACTTTTCAAAGTGATCTACATTGTTGGCCACTATTCGTTTTAAGCAATAAGTTTCAGATCCCAGGCTAATTAAATGGCCCATTTTAGTGCTGATTAGTTTCCCTTTTTGTTCAGGCATCTCCAAGCTTCTCGGAGTTGCTAGGTGGTGGAAAATTTCTGCCAGCTATGTCAATTCACATGCTTTTAAGAAGTGGCCTGCGATTGCTTCCTTCCAGAAATGTCATGCATAGCACATCTAACTATAGGTTGTTATCTGGAGTGCTAACCTTGGAAGTAAAATATGTTTCTAGATGTTCTTGTTATTACAATGCTAAATAGATTCGTCAATTGACGTGCATTAAACAAATTTTGTAATTGTTTAAAACTATATTGCGGCTGGAGTTGGCTGGACTTATTTTGACTCCATGTAGTTCTTTTTCAGGGTGATACGGGAAAATGTAAGCTCAAGATGTTACAGTGCTTTACGTAGCATTATAAATGGCAGTGTTTTGCATGAGCATTCTTGGAATACCTTAGCCAGGCATGGCTATACAACTGCATCATTTATCAAGAGAGATCACCTTCCTTTGGCTAGTTCACAGTACCTTGGCAGGTCTCATTTGCTTATCCCTCAACGCTGCTATGCTGCCCAAGCTGCCACTGCTACGGAACATAAATCCAAAAAGATGCTCCAATATCTTACAGTACTGGTTTTTGCCATGGTTGGATTGACGTACGCTGCTGTTCCCATGTACAGAAGATTTTGCCAAGCCACTGGGTATGGAGGCACTGTTCAACGTCGCGAGGTGAGTTAGAATCTTCTACTAATTTATACAATTGGTAATGCATTGTTCTTATGATAGATGACATTGGGCTTTTATTGTTTAGAGTGTTGAAGAGAAAATTGCTCGACATGCGAAACATGGAACAGTTGCTTCAAGGTATAACTGAATTCAACTCATGTATTTGTTTATTGACAATAACAGAGCGATATCATACATTCAGGAAAGCATAATTTTTTTAAAAGTCACTCCATAGAAGTTGAAGGTTTTTTGTGAAGAATCTTGTACACAGGTTTCATGGGTATTTCGGTTGGACACTTGCAGGGAGGTTACAGTACAGTTTAATGCAGATGTGGCTGACGGGATGCAGTGGAAGTTTATCCCCACCCAAAGAGAGGTTAGTCTCTAACGAGCTCGCAAGATCGAGAAGATTTGAGAACTTCCATCTCCAATAATCTCATATTGTCTTTCCTTCTGTAGGTAAGAGTCAAGCCTGGAGAAAGTGCTCTTGCATTCTACACTGCCGAAAATAAAAGTTCAACGCCTATAACTGGTGTATCTACATACAATGTCACTCCCATGAGGGTATAACCTTCAAATCTTTACGTATATTTTGTAATTTTTTTTTTCTGTTCAATGATACGGATTTGCCTGCTATTCTTGTATACCTATAGGCAAAATAGATAACAAACACTGCCATCAAATACAGATAACCTTCTTTATTCAATTTATTTAAAATGCATGCATTGCATATGCTCTTTATGCACATAGTGCTGCTCTTCAATTGGAAGATCCCCCATACATTCTGACCTTCGGCAGAAGCTCATGTCTCTAAAGAGCATCCTGAACTTGCAATAAAACACCTAAAAGACCTAATGAATGCACCTAATTGAAATTGAATCATCTCCGGAGTCCGAACATGGTACCATCTCCCCCCTAGAGAAGCAAAATTTGTACAAATGTCATTAACAAATGCCGGAAGGCACAGTCAGAGTTCGGAAGAAAAGAAACCATTCATGCATAAAATACCAAATTGTTAGGAATACTAAGATATCATTTTGAATTCGTTTACATTCTACACGAGCAGGAGTCAATATAATGGGTTTTGTGCTTCGGCAGGCGGCAGTGTACTTCAACAAAATACAATGCTTCTGTTTTGAGGAACAGCGACTCCTCCCTGGTGAAGAGGTGGACATGCCTGTAAGTCCTCGCATATTCATCCTTTTGTTCAGCCATCACCGTCTCAAGCCTAGTTGGTCAAATGTGTTGTCTATTATGTAGGTGTTCTTCTATATTGACCCTGAGTTCGAAACAGATCCTCGGATGGATGGCATAAACAACATAATATTATCCTATACATTCTTCAAAGTGGCTGATGAGTAAGTCATTATTCAGAGCAACAGATATTTTAAATAGATTGTCGGCGCTCAACAACTGGATAATACAAGGTTGTATGTTCCAATTTGACAATACATGCACAAACTTTTAGACTTTGTTTGCACATAAGCCTAGTGCAAGTTGAAAAGGTTATGTCAAGAGAGATTATGATTGGAACTCTACTCCTATTTATATTTTGGATTGTAATCCCAAAACAGTCAAGTGAATTGCTGCAAGGGTGCTTATTGACTTAATAACCTATCAATAAATGACAAGTGTATTAATAATAAAATATAGACCAAAACTATCCTGTTTTGGTGAAAACCACCCCTGTTTTGATAGAAACTATCATGTTTTTAAGTTGTTGTAAACTTGCATGGCATTACCGGATACAAATTCTTATATTTTTGTGTCTCCATACAATGTAATATATCAAAGGCGGCTCCGGGCTTAATAATGCTATTTCTAAATTTTAGTTTGATGGGACACAACATTCAAGAAACACGGGTAGGTTCTTTAATTATTTATTTTATGGAAAATTATTTTATTTCAAAAAGTTTCAAGTTGTATAAATCTATCAACTCATTGATTCTACTAACTATTTATGGAATCAAAGTTGCACACAAAAATCATGACCACATAGGACAAATAGGTATCCGTGACATCCTCAGGACTTTTCTCTAGTCATCAACTATGCCTATCTGACTTAAACATTTATGCTCTTTTATTCCAAAATATTTACAGCAAAATATAGTGAGGGCATTCAAACAGAAGAAACACATGAGATTTATGTCTTCACATCAGTACCTTCACATATAACCTCATCTTTATTTTGTCCATATCTCAACAATCACACCAGTTCCTCCATAGATATAATTTGTTTACCATTTGTAACTTTTTAGTGAAATGAGGGTTAGATCCTTACTGTAGATTTCCATGCTAATTTTTTTGTGTTCAATTTGAGTCTCTTTTATTTTTATTAGCATTAAGCATCCCTTGTGGTAATCTTCAACCATGCTTTTCTTTTCATTTTCAAATATTCTAGCATTTCTTCCTTTCAAATCAAATATATAGTTAGGCTAATGGTCGCTTTCTATCAATCATGCAACTAGTCGAGGAACCTGTAAGAACACCATTTAAAGTAGTTAATACAGGATCAAGGGAGCAATCAGATTTTTGGAAGTCCACTTTATACATGAGGCTCTCAAGCACTTCATCAGAGAATGGACAACCAAAAAACAGGTACTTAGTATTTTTTACAACCTTGTCATATAAGATACGTCTAATCAACAAACACCTGAAATTTATGTAATATTTTCTTGGTGTTAATTCTCCCTAAACATGCTAACTATGTATTGAAGTCATATGTTGGCTCAGTCATTTTATTATAGCAGAGGGAATAATACGGCCAATTAGACATGTTTCATTAGCTACAAAAGAATAAGTTGAAGTAGAGGAGAAATGCTTACTTGAGAGTCTCTATTTTATGTTTAAATGATTCACAAAATCATACTTTGACATTTTTGTGCACATGCGATGATTTTTTTTGTCACCTAAAATAAATACATCTTCACTTGCATTGAAAATATATTTTGCCCCTTGATAAAGTAGGTATGAACCCACTTGATCAATAGAGAATTCTTATCAAGCAAGTTATCCCTAGTTTGTGAGGCTAGAAAGGCTATATTTTTCTCTAAGAGTTTTCTAATTACCAGACCACCTTTTTTATGGGACAATAACATTTTTTCCATGCCATAGGGGCTCTATGTTAGGCTTCTTTACCAGATCATAGAAAATGATTTGCATGTAGCTTATGTGATCTTGATAACAATCCTTAGGGAACACAAAAATTCTAGCACAATAATTTCTAAGAGAATATAGGACTGATTTGATCAACACTAGTCTGCCGACATATGAGAGCATTTTAGATGTCCAAGATCTAATCCTACTAAGATAGCTGAAATAATGAAATCAAAATCACTAATTTTAAGTTTTTTTTTTTTGAAAATAGAGGCACCACTAAATATCTTATATGGAGCTCCCCCTTAATAAAATCTAGAAATGAAATCAAGTGATTTTTTCAGAAGCATGAAGCCCTGCAGTAAAAATTTGTGACTTATCTAAATTAGCTTGCATGCTTGTAGCATATGTAAATTTTCCTAGACACCCATTAATGATGATGCATTAGATATTCAAAAGAATTAAATCATCAGCATAGCATAAATGAGTAATCTTAAGTTTGGCGCACTTAGGATGAAAATGGAAATCACGTTTTGTGGCCAAATTCTTAAATAATCTATTACAATATTCCATGGAAAGCAGAAAAAAGTAAGAAGATATAGGATCACCTTGTCTAAGATCTCTATTTCTAAGAAAAAGCAGATGTTATCATAGACATCATAGACTTTAATGGAGAATAAAGTAGATGATATCATAGACATCACACACTCAATAAATCTCAAAGGGAAACCAAGATATGATAGTCAATCTCTCAAAAAGTCTCATCACAGACAATCATATGCTTTCCTAAGATCTATTTTAAGGGT
>NQLW01000043.1:2389498-2425391 GCA_002312845.1 Kalanchoe fedtschenkoi | reverse complement strand
CTTGACTTTTGTCCACTAGGGAGTCAAGAGCTGACTTCAATCTATTGGTGAACATCCTAGAACAGATCTTATATAGTACATTACAAGACGTTGTCCTATACTCAGAGGTCAAAAGATTCCCATTTTCTTGGGAATAAGAGCAATACTTGTGACATTCACTCCTCTAAGTAGATCAAGGAATTTAAAAAAATGAATGATAGCTGAGCAAATATCATCCAATGGTGCTCCAGTTTTTATGGAAAATTTCTACATCAAAGTCATCAGGTTCAGGAGCTGTGCCTATTTTAATTTTAAATACAACATTTTTCACTTCCTCGAGAGTAATATCAGAGGCCAAATGAAGAATTTGAGAATGAGATAGCCTTAGGCCACTTACATCCTCAAATTCTGAGCAATGGGTAATATACCCCACTATGAGTGACTTAAAATACTTACTGAGCTCACTTTTAATACCTCAAAGTATTGTAGAACACTACATTGAGAACTAACATTTTTTTATTTGAGCTCCTAGCTTATTTCTTTTAATTCATGCATGAAAATATGAAGAGTTTAAATCACCTTCATTTGTCCATTTGAGGTATTCTAGTCTCAAATCACCCTCTTATCTTTCTGATTGTGTATCATGTGTGGCTGGATTGATTTTCACTTGGCAGTCAATCAACTGAAATCTAAGGAGCTTAATTCTTTTAGACATGTCAATCGTCACAGGTGTAAACTCTTTTTTAATAGCTCTGTTCAATAGTTTGAGTTTATAGGCAAATAAAGGAAAATCAGAGGGTACAAAAGAACTCCAAATCTCCCAACTAAGGCTGAAAACTCATGCATCTTAGAGACAGGTGGTTTCCCCAATCTACTGACTCAAAAACTATGTATAACTTAAAAAACATAATTGAAATAGAAGAAACAAGATCTCCTGTAATTATTGCCGCCAAGCTATGTTCTTACTTGACTTACAACATCTCCTCACCAATCCCTTGAACCAACTTCAGAGGTTGGTCCTATGTTACACACTCCTTATCAATAAACATCATAATGCATTAAGAATCATAAACAAGTTTACTCAGCATAAAGTAAATTGAATGTGAACTGAGGTACTAAAAGACATTCTTTAATTGAATATGTTCATTGACAATACATTCTGCAATCATGGTAGCTGTTGTGATGCCATTAGACATTCTCGCATCACATCAAATGGCTAAAGTAGTCATATTTTTAGAAAATAAATTTGATAAGTAATGTGGCTTGTGGCACATCTTTAATGAAAGGACCAATCCCCCCTATTAATGGATGATATATATTCCTTTGTCCTTTAATAGTAGTCAAAACTTATCACATTGTTTATAAAAATATACAGCTTCATCTAATGTTAAAAATTCCATATAACTTTAGGAATTGAAATTTTAGAACAAACATGGGTATAATACATGACACTATTTGGAGATATTTCTATACTCATGTGATTATCATCTGCAACAACAAGCTGGTTGCTTTCAATTTCAGAGACAAAAATGTTTGTACCTAGAAATATAACAAAGATTGTAAAAGGATATTAAAAAGCAAAAAAAATACATTGATTACATTTACTAAAACTTCACACACTACAGGTGTTAAAGTACATTAAAAACATGCAACTATAAGCGGAAACTTTGTTTCAAAACGACATCAACCAAGAACCCATAAAAAATACATCAAATTTCCGTTTGTGCTCTAATGTAAAAACAAAACAAAATGACACATGCGACTACAAACATAGTTTCAAAACAACATCAATCCAGAAACTCAAATTATACCTTAAAATATTATGCATGCGGCCGGAACACGTAGTTTTAAAATAACATCAAACCCGTTACGCGTAAGAATTTTGGGGAGTTTTCATTTGAACCCATATATATATGGAGGTCCTATTGAGAATTCCTTTTTGATGTGAGAATCGAGAACTCTCTCATAACTCACCATGTCCCCACTACATGAGAGGTATTTTTGAGTTAATTTGTTACCCAACCAGAAGTTGTCACATGCCCCACTACCAACACTCACGAGTCAATATCTAACCGTCACGTGTTCCGCTCACTCATTCCACATATAAAACACTCTTTCACTCTTTCCTTACGCAAATTCATTAATTTTTGTTTTCATTTCTTAAAATTAGTTTGTGTAATTATTTTGATATTATTTTTATAATTAAATTTCACAATTAATTATAAAAAATATAAGTTTTAATTTAAGATCTATTTTTAATATATTTAAAAAAACACAAAGTACAATGTACAAAGAATAAAGCACAAAGTTCAAAATTCACAGTACTTTGTACTTTGTGCTTTGAAATATAAAATACGAACTTCAAAATACGAACTTTGTGCTTTGTACCCTCGTACTTTGTGTTTTACAAAAAAATTAAAAACATTTAAAATGGATCTTAAATTAAACCTTATACTTTTTTACAAATGAATATGAAATTTATTTTTAAAAAAACTATCAAAATAACTATAAAAATTAATTTTAAGAATTGAAAAATAGAGAGAGATGCGGCTGACATGTGGTGGACACGTGTCAGAAAATTGCACTTTTCTTCTGGACTATTATACCCCGCCCTCCTCAAATTGTGAAACCGGTCCTATCCCACCTACCCCTAGACTAGTATACCCCGACTATCATTAGATCATATGATCCAATGTCTCATGTGTTGTTCTTAGTTCTCACACAATATTTTGTTCTCAATAGAACCTATATATATATATATATATATAAAGTGGATCAAATGAAAACCGATTTGAATATGTAAACTGTTCTCAATAGAACCTAGTTAAACTTTTCTCAATCGCTGTTGCATCATTAATTTAATGAATATAAAAGATTCACAGTTTACATATCCAAATTGGTTTTCAAATGAGAACCCCCATGTACGTTGGGCGCAGCGTACCCTCTCTAATCTCTGTCCATTTTCAGATCGGACGAATGAAAATGATTTGAGTGTATTTTTAAGGGGGAGGGTATTTTGGACTTTTAGGTCGCAACCAACGATGTTGCGCCACGTGTTCCACTACATCTCTTTTAAACAACTCTCGAATGACATGTATTCCACTATCTCCTTTTCATCTCACTCACACACATTTCAGCCAATAAGAAGAGGCCACGTGCCCTATTATCTCATTCTTTTAGCCCATCAGAACACGCCACATATCACACACACCTCCCTCTCCTGCACAAATCCATTATTTTTAGTTTGAGTTTAAAAAATAATTTAACTATTTAAATTTATTTATTTTCACAAAATCAAAATCATTTTTAAAAAATAAAAAACTTTAAATTAAGATCCATTTTGACTATTTTTTATTCACATTTTAATCATGTACCTCCCTGACAATGCCGCCGGCTTGGTCAACTAGAGAACCAGGGTAGGGGAGAGCATTGTTCGATAAAAATCGATTCACCGAACCGATATAGCTTAATCAAATTAATTCGGTTCGGTTAATTTGGTCAAAAATCAAAAAATATTTGGTTAATTTGATTCAGTTAATGAAAGAGAAATTTCTAAGTTCGGTTAATTCGATTAACTATGCAATGGTGCCTTTCAAATTAATTGTAGGTTGTTGTTGGCCCGGACGCAACCGTGCAAGCAAATAGTTGAGGTTCCAGTAGAGAAAGTGTGATTATCCATGACACAGATGGTTTCTAGGTTTTAAAAACACAAGGGTTGTGTGATAGCCGATAGGGGGTGTTACATATTATTTTTAGGGAAAAGTTTAATTTGTCCCCCTGAACTATTATCAAAAGTAAAATTAACACTTAAAACTTTTAATTTGTATTATGGCTCATAAACTTTTCAAAAAATTGCAAAAAGAAGATTTGAAACTATCATATTTTTATCACATTTTGCAATTTCAAGAAATGTTTCAATTTCGGATTGTTATGTAAATAATCAATATAAGATTCACCCTAATACCAAATCTATTCCAAAACCATGAAAATAGGACTTGAAATATGTTTTGGTTCATAAAATGCCAAGTTTGATATTTTCAAAACTTGAAATGTTTCGATGTTTATCTTGAGTTTTTGACCAAATTTGTTCTAAAATCTTGAAAATACAACTCAAAACATGTTTGAATTGATAAAATGCAAAGTTTGACTTTTTTAAAACTTGAAAATTTTCAATATTTTTATCTTCAATTTTTGACCAATTTTGTTCCAAAACCATTAAAATAGGACTCGAAACATGTTTGAGGTTATTAAATGCCAAGTTTTACATTTTAGAAACTTGAAAAGTTTTGACATTTATCTTGAGTTTTCACCAAATTTGTTCAAAAACTTTAAAAATAGGACTCGAAACATGTTTGAGTTGATAAAATGTAAACTTTTACATTTTCAAAATTTGAAAAGTTTGGACATTTATGTTCAATTTTTGACCAAATTTGTTTCAAAAGATTGAAAAAAGAACTCGAAATTTGTTTGAATTGATAAAATACCAAGTTTGACATTTTCTAAAATTGAAAAGTTTCGACCTTTATCTTAAATTTTTTACCAACTTCATTTCAATATCATAAAAATAGGACTCGAAACTTGTTTGAGTTGTTAAAATACAAAGTTTGACATTTTCAAAACTTCAAAAGTTTCAACATTTATCTTGAATTTTTGACGAAATTTGTTTCAAAATACTGAAAATAGGACTCAAAACTTGTTAAAGGTTATACAATGCAAATTTTGACATTTTTAAAACTTATAAAGTTTTGACTTTTGTTTGAATTTCACCATCTTTGTTCCAAAATCTTGAAAATAGGACTCGAAACATGTTTAGGGTGATAAAATGCAAAGTTTGACATTTTTGAAAATTGAAATGTTTCGACATTTATCTTGATATTTTAATTAAATTTGTTCAAAAATCTTGAAAGTAGGCGTCAAAACATGTTTGGGTTCATAAAATGCCTAGTTTGACCAAATTTATTCCAAAAGATTGAAAATATGACTCGAAACTTGTTTGAGTTGATAAAATGTAAAGTTTGACATTTTCAAAACTTAAAAGTTTTTTACAGTTATCTTTAATTTTTAACCAAATTTGTTCCAAAAGATTGAAAATATGACTCGAAACTTGTGTGTGTGTGTATATATATATATATGTATCAGTTGTGAACACTTAAGTGGATCAATCATTTTGAAGTCAAACGATCGTGTTTTAATTAAATTATTTCCTTATTTAACTTTATTTATTATATTTTATTTAATTGTCATTAGTTAGTAGCGTATATCCTCCTATAAATTTCTCTATCTAATTTTAAGAGAGATACAACTCATTGACATATTAAATTGTGATATATTTGCTGAATAATTTTTGCACATCTCTTCACCCTAAAAATTCTCTCAACCACCGCATATCGTCCCTTCTTGCTCTCTGTGGATCTTGGCCGCTTCTTCTTCTTCTTCTTCTTCTTCTTCTTCTTCTTCTTCTTCTTCTTCTTCTTCTTCTTCTTCTTCTTCTTCTTCTTCTTCATTAGCTCCATCGTCGTCTCCTTTGTCGATCCGAGCCAACAAGCTAGATCTTGACAGATTCATACACACAATCACATCACAGCTCATATGTCGGATCTAGGCCAGATCCATGGTGGCCGATTGCTTCTTCTAGATCTGGATAGATCTGGGCACATAGTCTTGCCACTGCTCATTCTTGCCTCTAGATCTGCCCACGATCTGTTGATTGCATTTGGACTTTTCACAACATATATATTGATTGTTACTTCACACTTTCGAGTATTTAGTTGTTATGGTGTAGATGTGATGTAGAAATATGTGACTTTCGTCACTTGAGATCAACATAGTGTATTGATGAGGAGAAGTTTTGATAGTGAACATGTGTCTGCAGTTTTTGTATGCAGTGTAGTAAACATGTGAAGGATGAACATTTATTTACCTGTAGTTTTTTGAAAGTGAACATGTGTTTATAGTTTTTGGTAGTGAATATTTGTCTGCAGTTTTTGCCAGGGAACATGCGAAGGTTGATTATTTTGTGTGCAGTTTTTCGACAGTGAACTATCTGTAATTTTTATAGAGATCATTTGTCTGCAGTTTTTGACAGTAAATATGTGAAGGATGAACATTTGTCTTTAATTTTTTTGACAATGAAAATGTATACAGTTTTGGAAGTCAGCATTTGTCTACCGTAAACATAACTTTTTTGACAGTGAACAGTGATCAAAAAATTCTCTGTTAGTGAATGTTTGTCTGCAATTTTTAGCAATAAATATGCGAAGGGTGAATATTTATCTATAGTTTTTTGACAGTGAACATCTATGCAGTTTTGATACTCAACATTTGTATGGAGTTTTTTACATTAAGCATTTAATTTTTTGACAGTGAACACTAATAAAAAAATTATAGTCATGTAAAATTTGTATATATTTTTGACAGTGAACACGATGTGCACAATAAAATATTTGAATGTGAACAATGTTTACTAATAAACATTTAATTTTTTGACAGTGAACACTAATAAAAAAAATTATAGCATTGAACATGTAAAATTTGTTTATATTATTTGACAATGAACACAATGTGAATGTGAACAATGATAAAAAAATTGAATTTTTTTTTACAAAATCTAAACAAAATTTGTGCATTTAATGATAGAAGAAGAAAATATGAAATAGAAATAAGATTTAAAAATTTAAAGATTCACTTTACCCTTAAATTGCATCATTAATTAAAGCTTGTTTCAGATAATTAATAAGCATAATAAATAAACTTAAAAGAGAATTAAAATGGATGGTCCAGAATCATTTATAATTTAAATATTCGCAATGGATCACTCTCCTACACATTATTATATATACGTATTTATCATAGTGAAAATTCCATGACGACTTGAACGACAAGTCTTTGATCATGTGGACTTGCCATCTTCACTGTACTTTAACACCGTGACGTCGTGATAATTATGTTCTCAACTCATGTTATTTTTTTTGGATATGTGATTTACAAAACAAAAATGGAGGTTTACATAAACAAAAATACAATACCTAAATAATATGTGGATCGACATGCTCAAGAGTGTCATCTTCAATTGAAAAGCGTTGTTCGATGTATTTTGAATGAAACAAAAGAGTACATGCGCTTATGCCCTAACTCGTGAGTCATTCAAAGACAAAACACAACTGCAGATCACTGAGGAGAATTTTCAGGCGTCTTGAGTACAGCAGTGGTTGCACCTTTGTGTGATTCAACAATGGCATGAAACTCATCAGCAACTGGACCATCCCGGAACTTCAGAGCGTACGTTGAAAGCGATCCTTTTCCTTCTCCATTGCTGTTTATGCAAGCAAAGGTAATCCCTTTCTTGTCCATGTATGTAAGCTTCATCTCAGGGTAGAGGCTTGCGTTCAAGATTAGTCTGTAGTTTCCCTTGGTTCTCATAACTAGTCTAGCCTTTGGCCCTTCAAGCGTGGAGACATTCACCTTTACTTCTCCTCTGCCTCGCTCCTTCCAGCCTCCATCAATGTATTCAAAAAGTGCAGAATTGGCGGTGAAAACAGCTGTCTCATTTTCTTCACCAGTCTCTGTGGGAACCTCTTGCAAAGATAGGCCACCACTCGTCTCGTTGTCTTTGGTTCCGAATAGAGAACCATTCCCATTATTAACACAACTGCCAAAGCTAAAAAGAGGCTGGTCAGTTTTCTGTCCTATGGAAGGCACAAAATCAGCGCCAGCTCCATCATTAGAAATGGGGTTAGTTGAGAAGGCAGAACCCAAAAACCCAGTGCCAGTGAATCCTGTGAAGGCATTCTTACTGCCTGAAAGCTGCTGAAATGGATTCAAATTTGAAGCACCTCCACTTGAGTTCTCACTGATTTTGGTCCCATCCTTCACGTCTTCAATCTTACTTTTATCGCCTTCCCCAGCCTTGTTAGCATCACCACTTTCTTCAACCTTGTCAACCTCAATATCAGATTTGATACCCTCGACCTCAACAGCAGTGCCACTGTTGTCCAGTTGGAGTGTCTCCTTATCGTCAGACTCTGCCACACTGCTCTCATTTTCACATAAACTTTCAATCTCCTGTTTCTCCAATTCATTCTCTTCTTTCGTATCATTGTTTTGACTCTTATCTCCAAATTCCTTTTCAACCTGCTCGACAGCAACATATTGTACCTTGTCTTCACCAACTTCTGTTCCTTTCACAGCCTCCGGCACAGCAGCAGCAGCAGCGATGGGTGTATCACTGGCCGCATTGGGGGGAACCAAGCGAATACCAGCAAACGGATTAGACGATGGCGGCGTCGAAGAAGGTTTTTGACGACGAGCCTTCACGATCCTTCTACTGGCCAGAACCTCATCACTTGCTTTCTTAAAAGTCCCCAGTTCTTGATCCGAGGCATTTTCTTCATCATCATCATCAAGCCCTGGATTATCTTTAGAAATTTCTCTTCCTGCAGCCCTCTTCTTTGAAGATGGAATAACATTCTCAGCATCCGCCATTATAGGCACCGTCAAATAGCTAACAGTAGTATCTCACCTATCACAAAATCAATCACACAAACACACCACAACCAGACTTCTGAGATCGGTATGATAAAACACATAAGACCCTTTTTCTATTCATTTTCCAACACTCAAACCAGTCATTTCTAACAAATATCACCAGTACCTCAAAGAACAATCCGAATATTTCTGCACAAAAAAATCTGGTAAAGTAAAGCTGAACTTGTGCATCTCAATAACATCAACATGAATAATCAGTCAATCGACAAACCCATTAAACTCCGTAACAGCTGACAATACATCGAAGATCTTGGAGAAGATATATGACACACGAGAAATAAGTCCCCAAAGAAAAAAAACTCGAATTGATTTGCTACAGAGACAACGGAGATAAAGTAGGGAATCTCTGGACAAGAGAACTCACCGGAAGAGGAAGGCAGCGACGTCGGCAGATGGAGCAACTCCGGTAGATGTGTCGTCTCGTGGATTTAGGATATTAGGGTTTGTAGAAGGGGGAGTCTTTAACATTTTGGTTGGAAGATGTGCAAATACGCTGTAATATTGGGGTCGAAACATAAATTCTTGGAATATTTCAGTCGTCTAAATATGTTGGTACAAGAAATTTTTTTTCTGAAACTCAAATTTGCGAAGAGATGCGGAGCAATGGTGGTATTCGTCAAAATACAACAATTGACAATTATTAGAAAATTAAATATTAATTTGTGTTACATTGTTGAGTTATAAATTTATTTATTTGGATGCAAAAAATATTATATTTGGTAAAAGTTTAGTAAAATAATAACCTTACCATTGTTTTTATTACATACTAGCTATTTTGATTTTTTAAATAAATCTTGATGGTCACTAAATATGTAATAACTACACAGAATAGACAATTAGATCTCTGGATACCCATATTTATCAACCTTACCAATATCTCTTAACGATTTGAGAGACTTTTTCATGCATGCATTAAAAGGAACTCCCATGCGTCAAAAATAAACAAAATGAAGTCAAAAGAAGGGATAAAGCACGAACTAATAGATTTCTTTAAAAACTTTCTGGCCAAGAGGGAAATGCCTCAGGTTCATGATTTTGATGTAGGGGGATCGAAGCTTATAGATAGTCAGATCTCACTTTTGTCTAGTGATGTTACCTCGGGTGAGATAAAAAGTGCAGTTTTTCAAATGAAATTGGGGACTGCACATGGCCCTGATAGTTTTACTATTGATTTTTATAAAAAAGTGTTGGGGGACCATTGGTGAGGAAGTAATTCGGGCTGTAAAAATTTTTTTCCTATATGGTGACATGCCTAGATGTGTAAATGCTACCATTATCTCATTGATTCCAAAAAAAGGGCACATTAGATGCATCGCAGTTTAGACCTATCTCATGTTGTAATATTTTACATAACATTTGCTCTTTGGTAGTCATAAATAGAATGAAAGGAGTGTTGGACACAGTAGTTGATCAAAGCCAAGGGGCTTTCATTCAAAATAGAAGTATAGCTCATAACATCTTGCTTGCACAAAATTTACTCCATGGTTATAATAGGAAAAATACTTCCCCTAGTTGTGCATTGAAAATAGATTTGAGGAAAGCATATGACTCGGTGGACTGGGGTTTTACTTTGAAGTGGTTTGCCTTTTTAAGATTCTCCCCGAGGCTTATAAATTGGATTCAAAATTTGATCTCCTCTCCCCATTTTTCTGTTAAGATTAATGGAGAGCTTTGTGGTTTCTTCCCCAGTGGGAGGGGCTTAAGACAAGGAGATCCATTGTCTCCCTACCTATTTGTCTTGGTTATGGAATTCTTAAACAGGCAATTGTGCCAAATGGTTAGGGAGGTGGGTTTAATTTTCACCCAAAATGTGCTAAGTTAAAAATCACTCATTTATGCTATGTAGATGATTTGATGATTTTTTCCAAAGCAAACATAGCGTCCCTAACTAAGATTAAAAATGTTTTGGAGAGATTTGCAAATGCAATTGGGTTACATGCTAATTTATAAAAATCACAGATTTTCCTAGCAGGGGTCCCCCAAAACTTTAAAATGACTTTGATCCAAATGATGGGGTTTTCTGAAGGCAAATTGCCTATCACTTAATTGGGTGTCCCCGTATCATCAAAAAGGCTGGGCGTGAGGGACTTTATGCCGGTGATTGAGTCAATCACGGGTAGGATAAACTCATGGACAGCAAAATCCCTATCTTATAGTGGTAGGTTAGTGTTGATAAAATTTGTGTTGTCTACCAGGTCGATCTATTGGGCTAGGATTTTTATCTTTCCAAAATCAGTGGTTAAAGTCATAGAGGGCAAGTGTAGATCCTTTCTATGGACAGGTAAGGAAAAGTCTTGGAAAGCACCTGTGGCTTGGGAAAAAAATATGTAGGCCAAGGAAAAAAGGTGGGCTTGAAATCAGGAATTTTGTTGAAAATAACAAAGCTTTGATTTTAAGCCAGGTGTGGGACAAAAGGAGTCTCTTTGGATAAAATGGATCAACACATATTTTATAAAAAATAGAAACTTGTTAAGTGTGCAAGTGCATTGTAATATCCCGTGGATCACAAGGAAAATAGTTGGATGCGCTCAAAAACACACAGGTATAATTTCTGAACTCATGCAAAATAATGTTGAGGCCTAGGTATGAAATTCTCCACAACTTAGGTGTATAAAAAGTTATTTGATCAACGCCTATGGACTAATTTTGACAATGCGCACTTGTGTTGAAATAAATTATCACTACCTAAGCATGTTTTTTATCTCTTGGCTGTCATGTCAAAATAAATTATTTACGAAAGACAAATTGTTAATCTTTGGCATTGTAACAGATAGATCTTGTGTCCTATGTTCTCAACAAGATGAACCATGTGGCCATTTATTTTTTGAATGTCCCAAAGCTAGAGATCTATTAGTATCTTTACTGGATAGTATGGACATTCCAGAAAATAATGGCCAGAACCACATAAATCTAACTTACTTATCCATGGTTCCTGCAGGTTCTTCTATGAGGAGAATTGCTGCTAGAGCTGCGGTGAATTTAGTGGTATACCACATTTGGAGAGAAAGAAATGCAAGAATCTTTAGAGATGAAGCAAAGGACTTACAAAGATTGAAGATCGAAGCATTTCAAGAAATGAAGTTAATTTTAGGGAAGATAACCAAAATGAAACTCACATAGAGGAATGTAGTATGGGCAGAAAAGATGGGCATATGCCCCGATTTTGTGTGAAAAGTCTCCTAACAAAGTAGACAGATTTTTGTTACAAGCAGGTGGAATGTGGGGTAAACATCCCTTTTTCCTTCGATCTATGTCCTTTTCTGTTGGTTCTGTGGTTTGGGATTTTTTGGACATTTTCTTTTCTCATGTTCAAAAGTTTGGCATGTAGTACATCTAGGGGGGATCCATTCATATTCAATCTTCTGGTGGAAGATTTCATCATTTGGTCCCTTAATTTCCACCTCATGCATGGGCTCTGATTGAGGGGTGATTTCCATGCAAAGTCTTCCAAATTCCATTCGGTACATGGGCGCAGTTACAACATCAGTGCACATGGGTTTATTTATCGTACTTCTTATTGCACTTAATGCTTCGACATCTTAGAACACCGGATCCAGTTAGGAAGTCTGATCCACACATCAATTTCTTCAGTGAAGGATGACAGCAAATCTGACTGTGGAGTCCATTCCTTCAACTATTACAAACTTAAATATTTTTTTACTTTATTGAGTTATAAACTTGTTTATTTTGATACAACAACAAATATTTGTCATAATAGTTTAGTAAAAAGATTAACTTCTATAATTATTTTAGTTACGTAGCTATTTTTATTTTTTAAATTAAATCTCCGCGGTTGCCAAATTTGTGAGACGAATATTAATTACACAAATATTTATCATCTCTATCAATATATTAGAATGAGAAGTTTTATCTTTGAATACCCATATTAATCAAATATATGAATTTTTTGAATGATTTGATATATAAATCTCAATGGTTGCTAAATATTTAATAAATTCACCAAATTTATATTCGTACTAATGAATGTGTTATATTATTACTGAAACTCAAATAGATACTATATCTTTCCTTAAGCAAAACAATTATCCTTAATCATTCCATTATCTTTGCTCCTGGTGGCTTCATCATCTTTGATCCTCTCATAGATCCTAAGTCTTCATCTGTTTTTCGATCTTCTCTCTTATCATGTGGCTTAATCTTCTTATAATCCTTCACATGATTCTATTCATAATATTGCTTATTTTGTAGTCTGGTGGTAAAAGTGGGTGAGAGGTTATTCCTGACAATCCCCACTTTTAGAGTTTGAATCCTAATGGCCGTGTATGTGTGTTGTAATTGATATTAATAATTATTTTTGAAAAAAAATATTGCTTATATAGTTCTTACATGTTTTCAAGAGTTGGTATCCTACTCTTGACTAGGTAGAAATCTTATTTCCAATTTTCCCCAATCTGCAATATGAATCTAGTAAGCTGGGTATTATTGAAATCATGTTGTACTCGCACCTCAGTGTTCCACTGATTGGTTAGATGCGTTTTTAACAAGTATTTAGTTTTGTTTAATAAGTTTATGATATTAAATTCTGTTTTGTGATTCTTTGCTAAAAAATTGGACAAAGACTAACATTGACATTGATTATTAAGTTCATGGATATTATAAACCTCTAGATTCGTGACTTTTTTGAGATGTCTGTATTCTACCATGGGTTAATGTTTTTATGAATTATAATTCTAATTCTAATACTTAGTAATGTATTTCTGAATTTAAACCTTTTTAAGCAATTTATTTCCATCTATAGTTATTAAATATTTTAGTTTATAAGTATGATTGTTCTCTACTAATTACTCATAAGATTGTGATGATCCTTGTATTTTATTGGTTTTATGTGACTCACAGAGTTGTATATGTATTTTAAACCTTACTATAAGGGTTTTTCAACTTCATGACATAAATATATTCAGTTAAAATATTAGCATACAAAACACATGATACTAAAAATGACACCATTTACATTCAGTCCGCGTTAATTATATTTAAATCATAAAATATGGCTCAATATACACCACAAAATATATTTAAGACTTAGTTGATTTGTAGTTTGGGTAGTTACTATTTTCAATTTATGCGATTATAATTCAATAAGTAATTAAATTTTAATATTAGTTTATGTATCTACCAAAGTACTCATAAAGTTATCTAATAATCCATCATGATTGATTAAACTAAAAAATTGATATAAAATTATAATTGTTAATAAAATTACAAAATTAATTATAAAATTCAAAAACTTAATAATGTTAAATTGCATCTGTCCTTCAAATCAGTTTAACATCATCATTATACCCCTCGCATATGGAGTATCTCTATACTTGTAAACCAGCATCAAGTCTACATTTAGAATGAAACTTATTTTAGGGTTTTTGAAATTAAAAATTAATGACTCTAAGGTGTCGTTCTGTAAAATGAAGAGTTGAATGCTAAATGAGAATCTGAATGGTCAGATCACTGGTCAAACCACATCTGATTGTTGAATGATTTATTTTCATTTGGTAATTTATTTTTTAAAGTATTTTAATATACAATGATTATTATTATAAAATTAAATTATAATTATAATTTTACAATATAAAAATAAAAATAAAATTTATAATCATGTTATAAAAACATTATTTATTTATGATGTATGATATTCTGATTGAAAAAACTAACTGCAGTCGGCATTGATGTGATTCTGATTGAAATACGATTCGGACAGAGTTGATTTTAGAAAGATATTAAAAAAATAAAGAGATAATTATAATAATCGTATAGATATCGTCTCTGATGGTTCAAATATAAAATTGATAACAAATTATACAGACTTTCTAAATATTCATTAAGAGAAAAGGAACAAGTATTCGATTCACTGAATACTTAATATAATAAAATATCACCTCTTAATAGAATCCAATAAATGCAACAAAACAATATCTGAAATAGACTTGGTTTCAATTGCTCACATGTATCTCTCACACATGCATAAATAAAGACGTCATTTCTGGATTAGTTATTTATTTAATATACAAATTATCATTTATATATTTCTCTCCGGGACAAAGCTATGATTTTGAATAAAAAATTCAATAGTGGGAAGCAATATCTGATGAAGAGATAGTGAAGCTTTGAAGTGATGAAGATATGTCCGGAGGTATTTGCGAATCTGAACTCTGAACCCTCTTTACCATAAGATCACCCCTAACAACTATTTGAATTAGTTACATTCAAAATTTAATGTAAGTTTTCACTGCAATGGCACAGCGAGCGACAGATGTAAAAGGACTAGAATGACATAATTTCGCTAGCAACAAAACCAGCTTAAACTCACGTACCTGGATGGGTTGTTTGGGGCCTTCACTCGTTTCATTTTAAGTCCAGTCATCCCCACTTACAGTTAAGGAGAGGAGTGGAGTCAAAGGATGACATCCGAAAAGGGATGGCGCAAGGAACTAAGTATTGTAACTTCTCTACATTGATTAATCAATCTAATCAGGGCACAAAACACATGTAAGACTGATACAAAGTTAAAACAAACTGTTGCTCAAGTAACCACTGTAACTGTGTGTTCCATAAAGAAGTCGATAGTATTATATATCGTAATGTAACAAAATCGCAATGTGCCATCTGATCACCAACCGCCAGGAAACACAAACCACAATCAGCCCCTACTCTCCAGGCAAACTCAGCTAACTCTACTTTCGGCGCAGCAGGAATACCTACAAATTCAGTACAAATGTGTATTGTGAATAATTTAATGTAGAGACATGATTTAACTAAATAAGGATCCATTCTCAATTGTACAACGGATTTCCTGATGTGACGTTCAATCAGCAAGTATTACGATCACTGAATATATAAATAAATTGATACAAAGGGATGAGTTAACTTTTTACATAAGCAACATAATTTTATACAAAACTAAGAACAAGCATCAACTTCATTAAAGTTCACCTGCGATGATTCATTTCTGCAGCTAGGGACTGAGTTTGATGAGACCTAGTATCGTGGAGTCAGCACTGGAAAAGCATAAGAACAGAAACTTTTCAAAACTAAGAAACCAACTATGAACTCCCAACATAAATTAAGAACAGTACCTACTAGCTGACCCCTAACGGCATGTAAGATAGCAAGAGAAAGTACTACAGATGTAGAACACAAGGAGAAGATAGACACAATTGGTATATTAAAAAAGAAAATCATTTAATCACCAGAGACAAAATTTGTACTTTCACTCTGGGCCAACCAAATGCCTTTTCAGGCTGACGGAGTGGCTTCATTATTCGTACCCCACTCTTCTTCAGCCTCGTTACCATTGACTAGAACTGCACCATCAGTGGAATCAGCATCTACCACCACATCCTCTTCTTGGCTCTCTTCGTGACTTTCTTCATGGCTCTCTTCACCATTTTGATCCGCAATCTGCGTCAAACAGGAAAAATAATACCAGTAAATCTGAGGGACAATACATATTCCTGGGGGTAATGAGGATTACACTCAATCCGTTGCATTTAAAAACACCAGAGTCGGCTAAGAGCTAAATGTAAGCAGTGAAATACAGGAATCATAGCCAAGTGATACAAATGACACTAAAAAGACATCAACAGTAACAATTTCTACCACAGTCAAAAGCTAAGTAGCAATTTGACCAGTAAATATCTAATATGAAAAGATGAAGAGGCTGACCAAATAAGGGTGAAGCATGTATTCTAAATATATGCTAGTCTTGTCAACAATATTAGACCACTATCACATGCAATACTAAACACTAGAAACGCGACCAAATCTTAGCAAACATTCAGTGTGAACATCAAGGCCTTTGTTGGCGAAATCCTCCCAAGATGTTCAATCATGACCCTTATTACCTCATGCTCGTCATCTCCATTCTCAAGATGTTCCTCCTCAACGTGCATATTTCTAAAAGCTTCAACCAGATTTACATGTGACTTCTCAGCGAAGTTTAAGTACTCGTGAGCAGGAGGATAGTTACCCCTACAGAAAAGATACGGCCGCTCAAGTATCTTAAAATTCAATAAATTCAGTGATATGCTGATTTAATACCAGAGGAAATGAAAAAATACCATAGGAGTATATCCTGGAGATATTTTACCTAGTCTCTGCGACTTTGGACTCAACCTCTAGGGCAATTTGCCAATCATCAAACAAATTAGGATACTCATCCGGGTCGGCCAAAGATTCTGCAGCCTTCTGATTGACCTGTACAGTAGCAGAACTCATTTACTTATCCTCGCATTTTCATTTTTCCAAATTCTCTCCGTCACAGCATTGCAATCACTAAAGCAGTTGTAATTGACATATCCTCTAAGAACCTATCTAATAACTTCCCCCCAGCGATTGCAAATTTTTCATGTACCAAATACCTTATTAAGGTCTTTCCTCCATATTGAAATAATTTCTGAAACTTTGCTTGGAAGATAAGACCGTGCCATCAAAGCTGCTTCAGGTATCCGATTGCTGAAAAAATGATTGATGTAATTTTCTCAAAATGCACATATTTTAGTCATTTGTGTACTCAAATTTGCATGTCAGTACCTGTCTATTAAAAGCTGTAGACACTCTTCTATTTTACCCAACATAAACAAGCATAGAAATGCAACATTGTTCTTTCCCTGCTCCTTGGCCAGAGAGGCAAGTCTCGTTATTCCTTCAGCATCCCCCAAAGAGGAATAAAGCAACAATAAACCACTCAAATCTGTTGCACGCTCAAGACATTGTTCAGCAAGTTCCAGCTGCAAGAAGCATCTCATCAGGTAATATAAGCAGGCGGCGTTTAAACATAAAGGGCCGCATCTTCAGATGATCGGCAAGAAATAAAATGATGTTTGGGGAGGATGCATTCCTTAGAACACACCCAGTGGTATGTTAATACCTTCCCATTTGACATTGCTAATTCTCCTAACTGTTTCCACTTGTTTTCACTTTGTACTTCAGTGGCAATTTCCTGTACATGGATAGAAGCACCTTGTCTAAATTTGCAAACTAACCTATGCTGCGAATCAAAGCAGTTGAAAAACATTTTTAAAGGCAAGCTTAACTAGTAATTGTTAAAATACAAACCTTTGCAATCTCTAGTCTGCCAAGGTTCATAGCTAGATCAAATCTGTAATCTGGTTCAGTAGCAACTTCAAGAGCATCCTCAATCATACCCCGAGATTCCAAGAAACGAGCAACGCTGCAACCGAAGGAAATATACTAAATACTTTATTTGAGTATGCAACTGTGAGTGAAATGATATGACCCATATAGATAGTATTCATTTTATTTTCAATTTCTTTTACAAATAGTAATGCTCCCAGTTCTTCGAAATTTAGGAGTTGCTAATTCAAACAATTTTACGTTTTTCCGTGATGAAATGAGCATATATACTTCGACATATTTACCTATTATGGTGTTCCTTGGGAATCGATGGCAAGACCTCACTAGCGCGTTCCAAATCACCACGCATCACAAGTGTCTTGTACTCAATAAGACTGAGTAGTAATGTGTATCCCATAACGCTGGAAATAAAAAAAGAAAAGGGTTTAAATGTATTCACACAAGAACAGCCGCAGCTACAACGATATTGATGGGATGCACTAACTTGAATTCTTTGTCAATAAGATACACTCGACTTTGACTAGCAAGATAGCCTAATAAGTACATAGGTCGGTCCAAGTGAAACATTGTGGTTACCTACACCATTAGGAAAAACCAGATTATAAATGTCTCATTAGAAAAAGAGAAGAACATCATGTTAGCCGAGGAAGCGAAATATCTCCCATACCTCACCACCAACACAGTAATTGAGTCTCCAGGAGGAGTTGGTGTATATGAAACAATCCCCCACCCATAAACCAGTCCTAACTCTTTCATTTATTTCATGTAGAAGCTCAAAGGCATCTTCAACTCCTTGTTCATCTGTAGGTTTCCCACCATCAAAGTAAGATGCTACCACATCTCGCTGTTACAAATGGAAATTTTCAGTTATTTAGTAATTTGTGGGATATTAAAGGCTAAAGAGAAAGTTGACAAATCCTTACATTGTACTTCAAAACATAAAACGATGTGTCACTGGCAATTGCGACCAGATCACCACTGTCGGCCCAGTACAGGTTCTGAAATAAGAACGGATGTGAAATGAGATTAAAAAAAGACATTTTCCTATCCACTGATAAGTAACAGGTATGGATAACCATCTGATGTTAAAGCGTACGCCCAGTTAGAGCTTACTTTGACATTGACATCGATTCGTCGAATGAGCCTGCACTCAAACCAATCATAGAAACATATGAAATCATTTGAGCACATTGCCAATAAGGTTCCTCCATAAATACGTTCAGCTGAAAATGTAGGTCGAATGCTCTTCTTTTCCTGAAATATTAAAATATTCCAGATTTTATAGATTCACTAAATTAGCTACCATAGAAATGAAACGATGTGAAGGCCTGTAGATAACGAATAACGATGGCACAGTAATTAAGCATCTAAATGTGTGCCATTCATCATGTCACAAGAATATTATAACAAATGAATAAAAAATTACATAACACTAACCATGAAATTTTTACTAAAAATCTTAATCTTGGAAGTACTCTCTTTGACAGCATATTCACCATCAGATGACCATACAAATTCCAATGCAGAGCCAAATGATCTGTTTCTCCATGCTACTGCTGTATAAATGATATATTCACCATCTCCACATACAACAACAAATCTACCATTGGGATTGTGCTTTAGGCTCTGAAAAAAGAGAGAATGAAACACGCATGAGAAAGTTTTTCTCTATGAACAATATCTTGCTCACGATTCAGCAATTAAGTGATTGAGTTCACAATAAGTCTCTTATTGACAATGTAGCTAAGCTTTTATGACTCCATGAGTCATAGAGCTAACGTAATAACCTTACTTACCACCAAAACGCACGATCTTTTTTAGAGAGGCAAAAAATTTCATGGCGAACTCATTAGATGAATAGATGTACAAATCCAAAGTGAAGAAAAAACTAAAGCCTTCAGCATCAAGGACAAAACACTAAGATAACAGTTCCATAACATAGAACCAAGAGTCTGCGTATATGTTTTTCATATTAATATACAATCATTGACAACTACAACGTCTATAATATAAGTTGGTACCAACTAAATGGATGAGGCAAAGGTCACTAACCTGTGGATAGAGATCACAAGTCCCCAGCTCTTTCACAGCTAGAGGCAATCTCTCACCATCAGTGACCTGTCAAAAAAAAAGACCACATAAAACTTGTGTAAACACTTGCGAGGAATCACTCTGAATCAGACTTAACAGGGATGACAGGACAATAAATACTAAAGCCAGCACCTCAAAACCTGCTCCCAAATTCTTGATGTTCACAGTCTGGATTTCATTATGCTTTGCCCAGATAATTTTTCCACCACCATCCATGCTAGCCACTGGCACTTCTCTACCAAGTTTGACCATGATTGTTCCTTCATCATACCCAATCACAACCCTATAAAGAAAGACGCCATACTACAAACCTTCAAATTGATTGTAGCTTTCTTACATGAAAAATAAAACAACTGGTTGAATTTACAATTTTATTAGCAGCCCATGCTTGATATAAAAAAGAGCTAGAGCTACAAAGAACCCTGTTGCACATGTAAAATTTTCCAAAGGTAGAGATAAAGGAATCATCAGGCTCTAACTTCATTTCTGGCAACATATTCCTAATGTGTCAATTCAATCAATTATTTATTAATCAACAAAATCAGTCAAGACCGCAAGAAAAATGACAGTTACCTTCTTGAACCCTTCATGTAACCGATTGCCCAAACCCTTTCAAGACCATAATTCAATGTGTTCTCAAGTCTGCAAGAGTAAGATCACTGCTTAGTTTTAGCTTCTCAAGAGTGCTCACTTTGAACCTCAACCTTGGTTCAGTACTTCAGTGTGGATCAGCTGATTAAAGAATATCACAATGATCATACATACAGGAACTTGCCTGTAAGTCGTTGAATGCCAGATACGAACTGTTCCATCCTCAGAGCCTGTGATGATTATGGGTAAATCGGGGTGGAAACAAACTGCAGATACATTATGAGTATGGCCGTCAAGTGTCTGTACACAACTTTTCGTTTGGTAGTCCCAGACCTTTGCGGTATGATCATCAGAACCAGTAATTAGGTAAGGCTTGTCACCACCAGTGAAGTAATCAACACAGTTAACTCCTTTCTGATGAGCATCCAGGGTGAAGTTTGGATCCGGTGAGCCAAGATTCCATATCTATGATGGGAAACGTCAAAAGGTTTACTATGACAGTCCAGTTCAACAAGAAAACAATATCATATTTAATGCATGGTCGATTACAAAGGAATGGGAAAAGAGGGCATGGTTCATACTTTTACAGTGCAGTCGAGTGATGCACTGGCAAACGTATTAGTGTCCTTAGGGTTGAACGTCACTTGCATCACATAATGAGAATGACCTTCAAAAATTTGAGTACAGACCCAACCCTTTTCCCAGTCCCAAAGCTTAATGAGCATGTCATCAGATGATGACAACACATATGGAAGTGTTGGGTGGACAGCAACACACCGAATATAATCAGTGTGTGCCTCAAAAACTTTAACCTTGTCCATTGTGTTGTAATTGTACACACGAATAAACATGTCATCAGCTCCAGCAACAACCCATTGTTTACGTGCAATGAACTTTGCTGACCGAACTGTAGGATATAAAGACAATAAGCTTGTAAGAGACAATCAACTATCACTTTGAAATTGAACAAATAATGAGTAAGGTGACTGCTTCAGTTTGAAATAAAAAAGTGTATATTCAGCTATACCTGGCAACTCAGTGACCTCAAATGACTTAGCCATAGTCTGTAGCGACAAGAAATTTCATGTGAGTGTTTCATATATGTAAAACCTAATACAAAAAGTCTATGCCAAAAACATTATGATCCCTCTTTTCCATATTTTGGATCCACCCAACATTATGTTGGTTATCCAGGAAGGTATCCGATAAATCTAATTGCCATGACATAATCACACATTTCCCGCACCTGTGTCTGGTAGTTCCAGATGCATACTGTTCCAGAGTACAAACTTGCTAGAATCCTGCAACAGTATCATATTAGAGTGGATATAGGCAACAGGTTCGCATACTAAGCACATAACCAATTGCAGTTACCATGGTTCAGTTGGATGCAGATCCACTGACTTTACCCTCTCAGACCTCTGAGCAAGTTTCCTCTGATGCAAATAACCATTTCAGCAAAATACACCCCAAGAGTACCAATTCACAATCTCCCAAATAATCATAGACCATCTCAAAACACAAAATCCCTAAATCCATGGCCTTATTTTTCTTGCCAACAAAAGACTATCAAATGCTCAAAAACTATAAACATAAAAAAATAGATCAAATCTGGAATTACGCACCTTAATTTCGAGTCGGAGAGGCTGCAAGCAAAGCAAAACAAAACAAATCAATCAGTCACAAATTGACACCGGATCTACACAAATCAAAATTTTTCGAAATCATAGGTGTCGCATTGCAATGCATGACTTACGATCAGTTAAAAACGATTTCACCCAATTCAAAGTCGGAAAATGAGAAAATTGAACTGGATCGAAGCAGCTCAGAACTGGATCTGAGCTGCGATCGGATTAGCGAAGAAGTGAACAGCGGATGTAGGAGACGGAAACTCACCATTATTCAGATGCGGATGCCAAATCGAATGACCAACGAACGAACCCTAGCGCTACTCCGATCAGAGATTGAGAGAGAGAGAGACGTTTTGGGTCTTGAAGCGAAGAAATTGATCCAGTGCTTAAAAACCTGATATACAATTTTCTTTTTATTATTACAAAGTCTCTTTCGTATAAACCGTAATATTATTTGAAAACAATTTTTTAATATAAAATTATTTCATAGAGAAGATAGATTTATTAGGATGAATGAAATAAAAATCTGCCCCGAGCCAGATTAATGTATCAAGAAAAACAATATAAATGTTTAAAGAGTCTAAATATAGAGAGTGAATAAAATGAAAATCGATTTGAATATATAAACTGTGAACGGTTTATATCTTTTAATCTTTAACAATCCAACGATCAAATTTAAATGTGTTTTTATTATTTAAAATCTTATTTATATATTGTTTCGTTAATTGTAGCATCCATCATTATCTTATTTATTGACCTGATTTCTCGGTCAACAACATTTAATTGTATATAATAAAAAATAAGTTTGTTCTCATTGTTGCCTCATCTAAGTCGAGCCACTGTGTTAGAGAAGATCAATATAGTAAAAAAAGTTGTGATTTTTCAACTGGCTGCTAGTGTTTCATGATTTGTGAGTAAAGACGGACAACGTTGAGTCAAGCTGTGCCCTAAACAGATTTGGCATTGGTTAAGCCCTTTTTTGTGTTGTGTTGTTCTCACTTGATCGGAGGCGGCGACTGTCTTGCTTTGTGTTCGTCTAATCGAGGCAAGATGAGATATGAATTGTTCATCTTACTGTGAATCAGTTCTAATAGACCTGTCTCGACATGGACCTCAGGTGTTGAGAGGCACCGACTGGCGATTGGTGTCGTGATGTCGCTGGATCGGAACTGATAATGGGATGCGCGTCCGTCTGAGCAGAAGGTATCTGTGGTTCTGAGCTTCTCTTTTCTCTTCATAAAGAAATTGCTTAGGTTGTAAAATCATTAATTTTATGCTCCCAACTAGGTAATCTGATTTGGTTTTTGTCTTCGTCGATAATGCAAAATTAATGCTGACATTAGCTAACTAGCAACCATATTTTAATCTAATTGTTGATTCAGTAGTTTCAAGCCGATGCTTCTCAAGTGTTTTTCAAGTTGTATTTGAAACTGTGTGTGTTCTAATGATGCAGGTTGAGGAAGACATGGATAATCTCTTATGTTGTTTTACGTCGATTAATACACGTTTTTTTTATCACAGAGAGTTCAGGAGATTTGAGAGAGTCCTTCAGCCTTGAACCGACTAGGTGCCCAAGATTTGTGAGGAAGCTGTCTGACACCCGCAAGTTTAGAATTCAACAGTTAGATCTTCGTTGCGAAACCAAAATCAAGATATTTATCATTAACTCTTACTGCTCAGATCACTCACCGGTAATTTATGTATGTTTGTTTAGGAAAATGTCTTCGTCAACATACATGCATGCGTTCAATATTGTATGGTGCCTTGTTGAGTTAGGATTTGTGTAGTGTTATTGAAGCCACAATTTCATAACATGTTTGTTTCTTGTGTATATATATATATAGAATGTGGATCAAATGAAAATCAATTTGAATTTATAAACTGTGGACTATAAATATTCATTGATCTTGTTTCATCCAACGGATCATGATTTATTTGGTTTTAATTAAAATAATATCTTGTTTATCTTTATTAAATTCAATTGAATTTTGTCCCTAAATCTACACATATACTTATCTACAACAAATCAATAATATTTTCTTTTATCTCTCGTTATCTTTCCATATTATTTTTGTTTCTTTATTTATTTTCTCTTATCCATCAAGATATCTTTTCATCCAACCCATTTTTCAATTTCTGCTCTGCATGTCAAGTTTGATTTTAGATGGGTTTTTCATTGTACTCGAGTAGGGGCAAGAGAGAGGGCATGGAGGCGCCTTCTCTAGCATCATCTATCCTTTTTACTAACTCGGATGCGTTGATTTGGTGGAGAAGTTTGAGGGTGTCAGACTTCTTAAGCTTTTCAGGTTGCAGTAACTCGGTTTCTACCGTAAGGGGATTTCTAAGAAATTGTATACAGTTAAAGCTACCATGTTGAAAGATGAGAAGAAAGTCGTGATGGAAGAGTCTTTCCAACCGAAGGGATTTCCTAATATAGATAGTGAAAGAAGCGGTAGGTGAGAAAATGAGAGCATGTCTACAGGTTTTCTGGAGAGCTGGGTCATTAAGTTTGAAATTAACTTGTTTTTTATGTTAATGATGTTTTTATCTCTTTTTTAGTTTTGTTACATAATGGTGCACAATTTTTGGTTTAATGGTGCACATCTAGATATGTTAAAAATTATAATGGTGCACTTATGTAATTGTGGTGCACATTTTTAATACTGCAGTGAACATTTGTCTATGTCTGGACTCTATTTCTGCACCATTAGTGCACTGTACAATTCGTCAATAAATTTAATGCACAATTTTCACATCAATTAGTATGTACTCCGCTCTATTGGTTTGTGCACAAGTTCACCAAACAAACAAAACATAGATTGAATCATGCACCGAGGATTTGAATCATGCACCAATTACTAGAACCATGCATCGGGATTGAATCATGCACCAGTGCACAAAGATTGAATCATGCACCAATGCAAAGAGATTGAATTGTGCATCAAAATACATAAAAGGGATCATGTGCGTTTTTTAATTGAAAATGATAAGAAATAAATTATGAAAAAGAAACTAAGTCGTTAAAAAACAGAAACCCCTGATTTTAGAAGAAAAAAAAGTCAACTGCTAAAAAAGTGAGATTCAAATCTATCATATCTTTTTTTACGCTTACACAATATCTCTCCTATCTTAATTGTTATGTTATTTATTAAAATGGATAAACTTTGATTTAATCTTAAACGTACACGTATTATTTTTTATTTTTTTTTGCAAAAGGGGTGCTTTCATTCAAGAGAAAGAAGAATAAAGTACATGAGGGAATGGACAGGAAAAAACAACCAACAAAACTATACTAATAAATGCTGAAGATGAATATTCCTAGCCCAATTGACGTTGAAATTTGTCGGCTCGATTCTTGAGATTGTGTTGAGTTTTAGAGATACTTCCCACTTTACAGTTTGGAGAACCTGCCTTCTATTAAACGGCACAGAATTGAAGATCATAGCATTTCTTCCTTTCCAAATTTGATAAGAGCAGGCAGCTATATAGCAAAAGCAGATTAATTTCAGCTCCTTTGAATTGAACGCATGAGAATCTGACCAAGAGAATAGGTTATTCCAAGAGCAGAACGTGACTGAGTCCGGGAAAGCACAAAGAGATAGGGAGTCTGTGATGAGATCAGTAGTGCAGCAGCATTGGAAGAACAGATGATCTGCAGTTTCCGGACAAGAGTAGCAGAGAGGACATAAGTCTTCTCTGAGGATGCCAAAATGCTTAAGTCTGACTTTAGTAGAGAGCCTGTGGTGACCAGCCTGCCATAGTAAAAAGGAGTGTTTCGGGTAACTAAGATTGTTCCAAGTCAGGTTGTACCAAGGAGGTTTTGGGGAATTAGGCAATAAACTTTCCAGAACAGAACTGGCTGAATAGGCCAAGCCGGGTAACTTCCAAGAATTAGTAGCTGGATCATAGCATTGGAGGGCTAAATCTCTGAACTTCATAATATTCCTAACTGGCCATGGAGTAGAAGACTTGAGGGGGATGGACCACCACGTCTCAGATTTAATGTAGTAAGCATGTAGCCATTTGATCCAGGATGACTCTTTATTTCTAATAATGTCTCAGGTTTGGGAAAGGAATAAAGAAGAACTGATCAAATCTGCAGTTTTAATCCCCAAACCTTCCTGTGTTGCAGGCAGACAAATAGTGGACCACTTTACAGGAGACTTGGAATTACCTTGCCAGAGAAATTTTCTGCATATAGTATCAATAGAACTCCAAATGGATTTAGGAATAGATAGGATTCTAAACCTTAATCGAACAATCACAAATAGTTCTTAATTTACAAATTCAAAATGGTTTTCACCTGATCCATCCCCTATATTATATATATATATATATATTTATATTTATATATATATATATATATATATATATATTGCATAGTGCACAATATAATTTTAATTTTAATTACATGGAGGAGCATTGGTTGCTTACATGATTTTTGGTGCAGAAAGGTGTGTTGTTTGCTTTTGTGTTTATCAATAAATTGATGTAGGTGCACTTTCTAAATTTCATGGTGCACTTCTCCAAATCTAAAATTGTGTGTTGTTTTTGAAGTTGATTTTCCGTTGAATATATTTCTTCTAATCATCCTAATTATGTGTATTGTTCTTTTGAAAAAATTTCAAATTTTTACGAAAGAATGCACTATCAAAAACGAAGATTTACTTTTCCTTTTGCTGGTGCATACGCGTGTTTTTAATTAGTGCACAATCATGATTTCCATTGTTATGGGGCAGCCAATATTTAATTACTCTCCACCTTTTTCTACAATGATTTAGTTTGAGCACCATGGCTTTGATGTCTTGTGTATGAATTTTTTATTTAACTTGCGTGAATGACAATCATGTATTTATGTATCTATTCATCTCGATAGTGATAGTATGCGCCCAACAGCTTTGAATTATGCACCACAAATTAAATTGTGCACTAGAAATATTATTCAATTTAAATTTATCTGTTACGTGGCAGAAAAAATATGCACCACAAATAAAATTACGCACTAGGAATATTATTCAATTTAATTTGACTGTTGCTCAGTAAAAAAAACTATGCACCACTAAAATTATGCATCACTAAAATTATGCACCACTAAAATTTTTATACAATGACTTTCTTACTATATATGCACCAATAAATACATATTTCAATTAATTTGTGCACTAAAAGAAAATATGCACCATAAATAAAATTTTGCATTAGGAGTATTATTCAATTTACTGTTGCGCAATAAAAAAAATAATGCACCATTAAAATTAAACATAGCGGATAAATAAATATGCATGATATTTACGAACTAAAAAAATCTGTTGAAAAGAAGTAAACCTTGATTTTAGGAAAAAAAATTTAACAGAATCTAGATTTTAGGAGAAAAATTAAACATAACGGATAAATAAATTGCTTGATTTGATTGTCCTGCATTTTAGGAATTAATAAAAATATGATAAATAATTAATAAATTTTGAAATAATCTAGTCCATTAAATGAATAAAAAATGGAAGGCCAAGATGAGTTCACAGTTTATATATTCGAAAGAGTTTTCACTAGATCCGCCCCATATATTTATAAAAACTCTTTTCTTTTATTTTCTATGCATCATACTGTTATTTTTATTTTATTTTAAATAATTTACTTCATTATTTGTTGCTATTCTTTCAAGCTATTTTTTTCTCTCTCACAATATTATCTTACATTTCTTATTTGCCAATTCCATGTACTTAACACCTCAATTTATACTGGATTTTTAATTTTTGGATTCACCCGAGATTTACTTTTGGGAAAAAAATTCAAAAGAGGCTCTGAACTATCACTCCTTACTCAATTGCAGTTTTGATTACCGTGCTTTCAAAATAAGGTGCAACTTATTAGTTTTTAAAAAAACATACTGACACCACTAACTCAAATTTAATATTGTCAACACATGTTCTAACACCGTTAAATAAATAAAAAATTAAACAAATGTAACCCCATTATCTCTATCCTTTTCCACAAATTTCAAATTCAGCCTAAGTCGCACAGCTCGAATCCATAGTGATGTGTCATCCCCAAGCCATTGCGCTTCTCCGATCTATAATGACCTCACTGATGTACCAGTGTGCACATAACGGGTGTGGTAGAGGTCGACGGAGGAGGACGTGGAGGCAAGGTTGAGAAGGAGGACGGTGAGAGTGTCTAGTTGGAGAGGTGAAGGGAGCGACAATTGTCGGTCTGGGTTGTGATGAGGGGTGGCAAGCGGTGAAACAAGTGAATTGTTCCCTCTCTATCAATTCTCCGTCTTCACTCTTCACCCCCCATTTCTCCTCGGGAAAACCAAATCCCGATTGATCCAATTTTTTTCTCTATTCCTAAGGCCCCACTAATTCACTTTCACTCCATCTCATTTGTTTGACAGCCTTTGTCGTAATAGATTCTTGTGAAACAGGGGACCCAGCCCGGAAGGGAGATTCTGATTTTCACTTTCAGCGGGTCAGGAAGCGAGCCTCTGATTTTCAGAAAGAAATGGACTGTGAATAGAGGACCTGGCCAGCGTCTGAGTTGGTGACAAGGTCAGCTCAAGGTGACGAGACTGATTTTCTTTCATGGATTTTCATTTTATTTATTTTAATTTATATTTAAATTGTTTAATAATTAGGTTAACAGTGTTGGATGGGGGCGTTAATGACACTAGCAGGCCGTTAACAGAGTTGGATTGTCAATTTTGACGGTGTAAGTACCTTATTTAGAAAATTTGATAGTTCGGACCACAATAAAATAAGGGTGGTAGTTCAAGACCCCTTTTGAATTTCTCTCTTTATCTTTTACAGAATGTTCTGCGTTATTTTAGTTGGACTATATTTTTTATGCAGACATGCTGAATTTACTGTTCACTGCAGTGGTGCAAATCTTTAATTTTCATGGTGATAGTTACCAACATATGTTGTCTTGTAATTTTTTTGTTCGGTTGTGTAACACTAATAGTGACAATGATGACAAATTAGTAGAAATATTTTCACTTTTTTCATGAAACAGTGAAAAATGTGTTGTCACCAACAGATAAAATCATCATGATAAATCTGAACATTTAAGCTTGCGCACTACAGAAGATGGTACTTTAAAAATATGAAGTGTCATCATATACACTGACTTTAATAGGCATGCATGGCCTAATCTTACACTTTTATTGCCTCTTATGTCCCCTCAGTACGACGTTCACTATTGGTTGGAGCATCTGTAGATTGTCTCATGTTCAATTATCCATATACAGTCATCACATAATGGTGAATGCATTGTCCAACACAAAACTAGATATTATTCACTTTTATATAAAAAATGAACTTAAATTAAATCAAACACAAAGGAGACCAAACACAACTTCGAAGATAAAATTGGACCTATTTTTATTTGAAACGAACTACCCCGAAGTAGCAATGAACTTATTTTCGATAAAGAATGATCCAGAATTGAACTATAACCCACTGATGAATGCAGATAATATAGAGTGAATTGAAACCCATGACGAACACCCATTATTGACCCCCCAATGGTGAATCAAACCCTCAATCGAAACCATAAAATGAAACTCATATGAGGCAACTCCCACAAATAATGATGTACCAATAAAAACCAGTTCATCATATTTAAAAAAAAAATCAACCTAAGCAAATAAGACTTCTGTTCACCATACTTCCAATTGAGATGCAATTAAAGAAAAAGTGGTAATTAAAGAGTTGGTGAATGCGGTGAACACAGAGTGAACTAAAATCCACATACGAACATTATGAAATAAAATCCATATAAGGCAAATCCCATAAAAAATCACATATTGGAACGCAACGCGTATCCCATTTTAGTCCTACTTGGGGGCAATAGTGAACCGAGATGATTACAGAATGGTTGATGTTTCAGAGAGAAAAAGCATATTATGATTTTTCTGAAGGTCGTAAGTTGAGTGATGTGTTCTAATCCGTTAATACCCAATCCGTGAATCGTAGCCCACTAGCGAATGTAAAACCCACCGATGAACCATCTGATATCGCCACACTCCAAAAGGTGAATCGAATCCTCAACTGAAATCCTAAAAAGACCACACCTGACATCGACCATTAGACTGCGGTGCACGACTATTTTTTATTTTTATAGTCTTTCTATTGTGAAAACGATGAACGGAAGATGCATTTATAGAATAATCGTCAATCAAAGAGAATGAGTGGGGGTTGATTTTTTCGAAAACGTGAAAGTTAGATGATAATGGTATTTAATGACATGTTGACTAATTTGAGTTGGTATGTATAGTAATGATATGTTTGGGAAGTTATGTTAACTAAAAAACTAGGATTACCACCATTTCAGCTGCTCGCACTGATGCAACATATATATAGATAGGGTACTAATTTATCATATTTTAGATGCTTATAATTCAGATATTTGAGTCATTTTCGAGTACTATGAGTGATTTTTAATTAATTTTATCTCTTGTAGATTAAATATGAAGAAAAATAACTTCAAAAGAGAAAAATGGCAAAAAATGTAAATCGGACCAAAGGATCTAAAGTTAACTTTTGGGGTCAAATTATCACATCGAGAAACTTTAGGGACCATTCTGTAAAAAAAATTTTGTTGTTTTCATTTAGAACACTTTAAATTACGAACAATTATAGATGATTATGGACCAATCATTTTCTTTCGTTTTAAATTTATTTATAATGTTTTATTATTATCTGAAACACAATAAATGTGACAGCTAAAGATATGTGTGATTATGTGTTACATTCACTCAGGTGTCAGTAATATAGTTTTGAATGTTGTTTTTAATTTGAAAATAAATTGAAATTCATGAAAGTATATTTAGTTCAATTTTTAGTTACAAAAATTATTTGTCTACTATTGTTCACCATCAGATGTTGTATGGTTAACATAGTGCATCAAATTTCATAGTTCATATGATGTGTAGTGATTCTTTTGAATTTGATTTTGTCAATGGCATTTGGGTGCATTGTCTAGAAAGCTGCTCCGGATTGTTCATTTTATCTAGCGTGCTCAGATCATGGCTAGTTTGATTCCTCCAATGCCACACCTTGGCTTACTTCTTATTGCGATTCAGACTGAGGCGCCTATCTAACAACTACCCAAAACATTAACGGATACTTCTTGTGCTTTGGTGGTGGTCTTGTCTTAGGAAAATGCAAGAAGCAAAACAATGTCCAAGTTCGCGGACTGAGACTGAAAATCGCTCTATGTTAAATGCTACTTGCAAAGTTATCTAGATTCTTGGCATGCTGCGGTCTCTCTTTGTTGATGATCTTACTCATGTTCTTTTTTTCTATGACAAACAGTCGGCGATGGCAGAACTAGAAATTTTATTCGGGGGTACAAAATTTTTTTTTTTAAGCTGAATGAGGTACAAAAATAAAAAGCATGTTATTTTTTTAACTTAATTGGGGGTACAAATTTTTTTTAAGCTAGCTGAGATACAAAAATAAGAAATTTAATATTTTTAGATTTAATTGGGGTACAAAAATTAAAAATATATTATTTTTACATTAAGAAATGAACAATTTGATCTGAACTGGGTGGACAACTGTCCCCGCTGCCCACCCAGTGAAACCATCACTGTCAGTCGGTCATCACCATGGCCACAATCCGGTGTTCCACGAGAGAACGAAGCATATAGAAATCGACTATCATGTTGTTGGAAATCGTCTCCAAAACTCAACCATGCTACTCACAACGTGTCGACGCCTGAGCAACCGACCGATTTGTTCACAAAGGCTCTTGAACCTGCCGTATTTCAGCATCTCATTGGCTTGCTTGATCTCTTTGCCCAACCTCACTTGCGGGGGAGGGGGTGTTGGTGAAGCAGACCAAACGACATCGTCTGGAGGAACCGGGAAGGCTTTCATGCAGCAACGTGAGGGACCAACATCGTCTTGAATAAATCTGGTGCAACTCAAGACGACATCGTATTGAACCTCAGCTGCTTTTCCCACCTTTTCCTGCTCTTGTATATGTATAGAACCCTCCCCTTCTTGTTATGTAATTTCACTTTTCTGAAAACAATGAAAGTAGAGTTTATTTACGAATGGTTTTTTTTGAAGGTTCTTGAAGTTTCTTTCAACATTTCCATGGGAAACATACATGAAATTTCTGAATTCATGTCTCACTAGATTTTTTCCTCCTCATCTTCTTTGCTGAAGTTGTAACTGTATTCACCTCAGGTTCACCGTTCTCTGGATGATTTGCAGTGGAAGGAGTTTTACTGAGGAATGACTTATTTGCGGAATTTGTTTGGTTCCTCAGCCTTAGTATCTCGCCTTTTGCCGCTGCAAGTTCATCTTCGAGCTTCTTTGCTTTCGTGTCAAGATTTTCTCGGTCGGTGCCGAGTCTCTTGACAAGGTTATGGGCATCTTCTAAGTTTTCACGGGTTGCCTGTGAAATGCTTTTCTGTTCTGCCAAGGATATGTACATTGCATTCTTCTCGTCTTCCAAGCTAGAAATCTGAGATTCGGCTAGCTCCAGATCTTTAATTAGTAGCTGCCTGTTACGGTTCACCTGGTCCAAGGATTTTGCGGTTTCTTCAAGATCTATTTCAAGAGATTTCCGGCCTTCGTTGTCTATTGACATTTGTTTTTCCAGACTTTGCAACTCTTTTTCCAATGATGCAATGACCTTCTTCTCTTCTTTCAGCTCATTAGCCGCAGCTTCGGCTATCCTCTGCACATCAACTAGTTCCTTTTGTAGATCATCCTCAATGTTTTGATTTGTGGCCAGTTCATCTGAAACAACTTGCAGCTCATTTATGGTTTTATTCAGAAGCTCGTGTACAGAGTCAAGTTCCATAGCTAACAGTGTGGTGTTTTGTTTAGCTTCATCCAGGTTCCTATGAAACGTCCGCTTGGTTTCAGCTAGCTCAGCCTGAACACTTGCAACCTCAGACTCAAGCTCACTGCACAGTTGTTTTGTTTTCTTTAACATTTCCTCCGATTCTAAGGCATCCTTTCTGGACATGTGAAGATTGCACTGGGTGCTCTCCAACTTGTCTTTTAGACTCTTCACTTGATTTATTTGTATATGGATCATTTCGTTCAATCTGTCTCTCTCAGTTGTCAAATATGGTATCAGGACTTTGGTGTCACTCAGGGCCACTTCAAGCTTTTCTTGGAGTTTGGCAAGATCCAGATCCCTTTCCCTCACAAGCTCAGCATCTGACATAGCCTTCTTCTCAGAATCTGACTTCAGAGTATCAAACTGGTTTTGCGTTTCATGAATCCTCTCGTTGAACTCATCTCTTTCAACAATCAGTGCACTTATTTGCATACTCAGATCATTGATCACAGACTCCTTCAACCCTAGTTCTTTTTGGGCATACCGAATCTCTTCTTCCAGCTTATTGATCTCGAGACTGGATTTCAACAGTTCCGTTGTGGATCTTCCATAAGCAGCTTTTAGTTCATTCAACTCTGAATCCTTTTCAGAGAAAGAAGATGCTAGACTGCGACCTTGTTCCTCCTTCTCCATGATCTGTGCGTATAGGGAGTTTATTTTCTCTTGCAGAGCTTCACCAAGGGCTGCCTCTTCTTTCAGCTGCACTTCAAGTCCCCTTTTATCTTCTTTGATACTTGCGAGCAGGGACTGAAGGCTATCAACCCGAGCTTGAGTCTCTTGAAGTGCTTTTTTCTCAAACTGTAGCTCCTGTCCGAGCCTTGAGATGGTAATGTTAGCTGCGTCTAGCTGGGTAAACAAAGCCACCTGTTCGTCCTTGGCTTTTTTAATTGGTCTAGAATGCTCTTCCTGTTCACCTAGAATCTTTGATTGGTACGTCTTCTGCATTAATTTGAAAGAAGTTTCCTGGTCGCTTAGAGTCTTCGTCAACTGCACATGAACAGATAAAATGCCATATAAGAAACCACAGGAAGAGCACGTTCTCAAGAGCAGAAAGGCGGTCAATATGGCTTTACATGATCAGGAATCATCTCCAGTACAATATCTCCCAGTTGGAGTTCCCCTTCATATGATAAAACATCCTCGACAAAAAGATAAGAGACAAACAGCTTAGCTAAGCACACACAAGGGGAGAGCGTCTTACAGTTTCTATCTTAGCGTCAGAAGCTGCGTGCTCCTGACGAGCCAAAGCATATAATGCACCAAGCACGCCTGAGCCGATTATCCCAAAGCCATTCAGAAATGACAAGATGGGAGGAGCCGAAAGCGCATCATTTTGTGTTACTTTCTGTCATCAAGACATTTGATTTATCAGTATCCTCGGCGATTCAAAACAAAGAAATGATCAAGAGAGCCCTCCTAGCTAGGATTAACATGAGATAGGAATAAGATCCACACCTCATTCTCTTCTTGTTCCGAGGGTGTGGTATTGCCCTGCTCATCTGTGAATGGAATGCCATGTTGTGTTAGATTGAAACAAAACACTACCATTATAACAATAGCAAAACCAGAATATCATGTAAGAGATGAATGCCATGGATAGACACAACACCTACTATCCACCTTTCATACTCCTGACATCAACAAGATCAGAGTTATCCGACTGTATTAGTAAGCAATTCCATGACAGCAAGTCCAAGTAAAACAACAATGTCAATCCCACACAACAACTCACCAGTCAAATAATGTAGAATGAAATCTTAGGCTGTGTTTGGTTTAAAGAAAGTGAGAGGAAAAGGACATGAAAATCCTACTCACAATGCGACTTCCGAGTTCAGATTGAAAGATTCCCATCAAGAAAATCCTAAAGAAGCCATCAGAAACTACGACATGAAAACCCATTCACCCAAGAAACAAAACCATGACTCTCATCTACTCACAGCCAAACACCATACAACTCAGGCCAGCCATTCACAATGCGCACTCACCTGCAGCCAGCAAGCCGACCACAGCCCTGGCGGGCAGCTGCAGCAGCGGAAGCACAGCCACAACACCCACAAACAGAAAAGCTCTCCGACTTCTAAAAACACCGTCTCCATCCTCCTGCCGCAGAGACGCCACGGCGACCGCACTGCGCTTGTTACTACTTGTTACGGTGCAGTGAGCCAGTAGAAGGGAGTGTTGGGAGCAAGCGGAATGAGATTGGAGGAAGCCGGAGGCCCCTGCCATTGTTGAAGAAGAAGGTGTAAAATCAAGGTTAGTTTAGGCGGCGATTTCGGATTCACGATTGCGAGCAAAGGTGCACGGGCCTTGCTGTTCTATATGATCCACCATCTCGTTTCTGATCGGTTTTGGATTTCCCAGCTGGAAGAGAAGGGCCTCTCTCTTTCATTGTAAAATGGAAATGACCGAAATGCCCACCATGTTGAAAGAAGGCGAGTTTCGCATTTTTCATTTTCTCGCGCCTTCCACGACCTTTGGGCGGGTGGTGTTAAATTACGAGTGAATCTAAAAGAGAGATTGATATAAATATGTTGATTGTTTATTTACGAGTGAATCTAAAGAATTGATATAAACTCGCATACTTAAATTGTTTATTTAAAAAGAGAGATTGATAGTGTAATTAAATATGTAGATTCCATTTAGCTTAGTTATTAAAATCGGACCGGAGGGCCGGTTGGATTGGGAGCCTGACCTAGTTTCGGTCTGGTTTATTATTCCTTATCGGATTGCAAGGTGAATCGGGTTGAATTAGGTGAATTAGCTGGTTCAACCCAAAATCGGTAAAATCGGACCATTTTATTACAAACTGGTTTATTATTAATTTCACATTAAATTAATTAAAATCCATCAAATACAAAATTATTTTGTAAATATAGAGCTAAGGAAGAATCGGACCTAAATTCACTTCATCCCAAGACAAGGTTTTCACCAATTGGCCACCTAAATTTCACATTCAACTTTAAACATATTACACTTTGATAGATGGACCGGGAACCGGAGGCATGTCCGGTCCTCCCGTCCGATTTTAATAACTATGTCATTGTTTTGAATTTTGATGTCACCTGGTGTTAATCTATATTATCCAT
>NQLW01000043.1:2356386-2389478 GCA_002312845.1 Kalanchoe fedtschenkoi | reverse complement strand
GAATTCGAAAGAGGTCCTAAACTATCACCACTTACTCAATTACGGTTCGAACTATCACGATTTCCAAAAAGGATGCAATGAAAAAATTGGACTGATTTTTTAAAATAAAATTGTAATATTATTACAAGATTTAGATTCATTTGTAAAAATTATGTCGTTTGATTATCAAAATACATAATATTCTTTTGCGCGCATAAATAAAAGAACATCTTTTCATACTCAATCATTATTAATCCTCAACAAATTTAATAAGATCAGATATATTTAAAAAATCAAATAAACTTATCTTAAGCGTCATCCGAAATAAGTCCAATTTTTTTCATCGCATCCTTTTTAAAAATCGTGATAGTTCGGACCGCAATTGAGTAAGTGGTGATAATTCAAGGCTCATTTTGAATTTTTTCCCTAAATGTTGTACAAAATAAAGTTGTTGCTTTTAAACATCACACCATATGGCGGCTCACCAAAAGAAGGACGCAAAATGTTCATTATTGAGACCAAATAATCCTAGGCCTTTCTTCCATCTATGTCAAACAATCACAACCCTCGTTACTCTTCTCGACAACCATCAATTCAACAGATCAACTTTTTTCGACAATCTGAAAATCAGTTAGATCCACACTCAAAACTAACTAGCAATGAATGAGGACAGCTATATATTATGATCACTTTAGAGCTTCCATTAGATAATGTGAGACAATACCACTTAATATGCTCAACACTCCCCCTCACTTGCGAGGGTCTTTGTTAACCTCGACAAGTGGGACCTCGTGCGGATCTAGTTAACCGTCATGAATATGTTCTAAAAGTGCGGTCAAAACCCGCTCTGATACTATGAAGATTAGTTGGATCCACACTCAAAACTAATTGACAATGAGTGGGGGGAGACAATTATATATTAGAATCACTCTAAAGCTTCCATTGGACGATGTGGTACAATACCACTTAATATGCTCAACACAATCGACAGTCTAATGATTTAATCCTAGCTCCAAAAACAGTCTTTCCAAACCTCCTTTCTCTCCACAAAATCAAAAAAGACAGTTGTGAATCGGCAACATCGTTTCCGCTGTCACTAAGTGTCAATATCACTATAAGCAATCATTTCTCACGTCATACCTGACCTCCGGTTCCACATCGAGTCAATGTGTAAATGCTCAACTTCGGTTGTACTAATGTCTTGTTGTGGTAGGGAAAGGCTAAGTGTCACAGGTTAATTCTGTGATTAAGTCGTGGAGGTTCTTCTTGGTTTTAGTGGTATTTTTGTAATTATTGTGTATTTGACATTTTGAAGGTAGGGTGGCTAAGTGGATGATTGATTGTGAAAATTGACTCCAACACGAGTCTAACATATCACATAAATTGGATAATTACTCTTAAAGGGCTACTATGTATAGAGAGACAATGGTGATGGTTCTTTCTAAAGAAATGAGAAAAGTCTCATTAGCTCTTTCGGAGGGAGTGGTGGTGAGCTCGGTAACTCCTAGGGTAAGTACTTAGATGTGATCACTATATGAGTTTAACTTTTGTGAAATATGAGGGTGGGCCTTCTAGTGGTCTAGCGAGCCTTAAAGGTCTCCATAAGGTGTCGGTTTTATGGACGTCTTTGAAATAGGCGAGGCCCCGATGACACGCAAAAAGTTGCTAATCAAGGTTATGTGTGTGATGATATTCCCTTGGATATAGAGTATTAAGGACTAGATGGATTCTTGGATTGGATTTCTCTTATTAAATATAGTAATCAGAAGGGAACTCGGAAATGAGTCTTTTGTACATTAGTCGAAGGACTCAACTAGACAAAACCTTGAGATGGATCTGATGGACTATCAAATATTTAGATTGAGTGAGTTGTGTAACTATTTGTAGAGATCCTCTCATGAGTTACTCGATGATGCTTAGTTAAAGATAATCTTGTATCTCTCTCAAGACTTGCATAAGTAAAGGATCCCGATCGAGCATTGAGAAGGCTGCCCCTGATCTGAAAAGATTTGGGTGCCACACGGTCTTAATTATGTCCAAAATTTGAAAAAAGGATAAGGGATAAGACTCAAGATGATAGGACCGTGACAATTGATATTAAAGTCTGATTTTGATCGTAGGATCACTTCGAGCTCCTTAATCGCTTGAATTATACACAAAGTTGTAACTGTGCTAGTTTGAGTATAAGATCTGGGTTTTAATGATTCTCCATTGAGATATTCTGTAATTGTGAACTCAATATTCAAGATAACCAATTATAAAGGCACCTTAAAATTCAGGCGTGGCCAAAAAGGTGATAGACAACTCTTTGCTTGTGGATCGCATAAATCTTATGTGTTAGATCATGAAGTTTGTAGATTAATTGAGTGAGAGTAGGGTCGATCCCTCCATATTGTAAATGGGTTCTTGAGATGTTATTGAACAATTGATGCGTAGAGCTGATACTAGAAGCCGGGAAGAATCCTCCTTCTGAGTTTTGAACGGTGCACTTTAAATTGCAGTGCATGATTAAAGCAAACAATTAATACGTGAAGTTGAGTTCAGTTGAACTAAATAGAGCTGAGTTCATGTTGTGTGTGTTGACTTGTATGTGACTCCACAAAATATTATATGCATTTGAACTTGATAATAATTTTTGGACGAGAAGGAACCCTCTTGATAGAGATATGTGAAAATATGTGTTTGACATTCTTTATAGTAAAAGTCAGCGGGTTTTAGTACTAAATGAAAATTATTGTGGATTGTACTTGCTTGAATCGTTCCATTCACGGTCAAGGTCAGAGGGTCGAGGTATAAGTTTAGATGCGAGAAGTGTGACAATAGAGTACACTTTCTTAAATGTCGATTGTAAGAAGATAACCAACGTGATCCATGAGTTGTACGGGTCCGAGAAAGACTTTATGAAGATAACATTCTTATCTTTGGTATGTGTTACTTTCTTTATCAAGATTTATTTAAGTATGAGCAAAAATGTGTTTCTAGATAACCTAATTGTCTTTTGTGTGAGTAGAAAAACACACTTGTCTTCTTTATGAGTTAGTAATGTGTTTTCAAACCTGCGTGAGAATGAACAACTATGAGTTCTTTTATATTGTAATTGTAAATAGACATGCTTGTCCAATTGTCCTTTTGCTCATGGAGCAACATACTTATATTTTTATGTGTGTAAATAGACATATTTTTCTTTTGTTCGTGTGAAAAGACATATTTAATTTTATATGTGTCAATAAAAAATTATTGAAAATTACATGAGCATGGTCAGGAAATGGTTTCAGGGAAACATACTTTTTATTCCAGTGTCAACTATGTATTGTGAGACTTGCATGCGATTAGACAATAAAAGTGGTTTCGGACATTTTTCAAATTGTTATCCACATAAGAATCACAAATGGATTCGAGCAAAATCAAGATTGTTTGCCACATGAAAATGACACAGTGGTTTCAAGCAACTTTCAAGTTGTTGGCCACATGAGAAATACACAGTGATTTTGAGCAATTATGAGGTTTTTGGCCACTCGAAAAATCTAAAAAAATAATTGATGAACATGTGTTATCATTGTGCTGAGATATGGTTTTGGAAAGATTGACAATTTTAAATCAAAACTACATAGTTTTGACCTGATATTATTTGGTTTTGCTGCTTCGAATCAAAATCCAGCCAAATTGTGTTACATTGTTATTGATTATCGTATCTCATCTTTAATATTCGCTACCAAATGTGGACTTAAATTGATAATGATCGAGTGGTTATAAAAGATTGTGAGTGCATGTTTAAAAATAAGGGAAAAACTCCAAAGGGGCTCTGAATTATCACCACTTATCCAATTGCGGTCAAAACTACCATGATTTCCAAAAAAGGTGCGATGAAAAAAACATTGGACTAATTTTCTGAAATAAAATTTACCATTACATTCCTAAACTAATATTATTATAAGACTTAGATTTGTGTATGAAAATTACGTCATTTGGTTATCACAAGACGTCGTTTTCTTTATGTGCTCAAAACGATATAATTTATTTTATTAACCAAACGACGTAATTTTTGCACACAAATTTAAGTCTTAGTTAAATTTTATTTTAAAAAATCAGTTCAATTTTTTTTTCATCGCACTTTTTTTAAAACTAGTGATCTGATCGCAATTAAGTAATAGTTCAAAACCCTTTTCGGGTTTTATCCCTTAAAATAAATCTGGATTGGGCTTGGGCTTGAGTCGTGAACAAACGGGTCTGAGAATGACGTGATCATGTTCAGATTGGGCTTTTATTGAGCCAGGGGATATGGAATACCAGCCCATTAAGGTGTTTAGCAGCAGAGTTTGAGGAAGCGTTTGTCGCGTCGTGTCGTCAGTGTCAACCTGCATTTATCCACAGGCAGGCAGGCAGCTTACCTTCCGTCACACCCACCGATCTGCCCCTCCGAGAATCTCGAATCGATCGGACTCTTCCCGATTTACCGTGGAAACTGCGGAATTCACTGTCTTTTTCTCCGGAAAGTTCAGATTATTTCTGTCCGGCGATGCATCGATGAGGTAACAGATTCGAGAGATCGATCTTGTTTGTTTTCTGATGTTGGGTTTATCAGAAGGTGTTAAAAACATAATCTTTTTTTTAAAAAAATAATTAGGATGAGTTTTGAGTATTTTTGGATGTTGGATTATGCAAAGATGTATTGAATTTTGGATGGGTTTCAGCTGGGTGGAAGAAGCTTGGTTTTAGGGTTCGTGAGGATCCCAATTTTGGATTGCGATTCAAAATTAGGGTCTTTCCGAGGTTGTTTTATTTTACGGGTAACCAGTTTTAGGTGAAGTGATTGGTTCAGTTCAATAATTGAGGTGTTGAAGAAGTAGACAATTTTGTTGGTTTTGGGGATCTGGTTTATTGTTTTGTGTTTTTGAGCTGTGTGTGTTCTTAGTGGGTTGCTCTGAATTGTGGGAGGATGGATGATAATGAAGATGATGTGCGGTACAACTCAAACGCTGCGGGAGGGGATCGTCAGGATCAGGAGGGTTATGATAGGGAGAAGGGTGCTGAACAGGTTGGGTCGTATGAGAGGTTGAATAATGAGTATGGTGAGAATGAGGGTGAGGATGATGAGGAAGCTGCGGAGGAGTTGGTAGAAGACGAGGAGGAGGAGGAGGATGATGATGACGACGATGAGGATGGCGATGGTGTTCAGCGGATAGGAAATAATGTTGTGAATGATGGGGATGAGGAGGATGGGGATGAGGGTGTGGAGGAGAAGAGGAATGAGTATAAGAGAAGGATTGAAGAGATTGATTTTGAAAAGCATCCGAAGAAGCGCAGGCTGAAGAATCTGATTTCTAACTATGAGTTCGCTCCTCGAGCAGTAACCCAAGCTCAGCCATCAGCAGTTACTGCTAATGTTGTTGCCGCATCTGCTCCTCCAGTTCCAGCTCCAAAGCATTCTTCTGGGGGCCGAAATGCTCTTGCGGATTGGACTGAGCATGAGACGTTTGTTCTATTAGACGCTTGGGGGGATAGGTTTCTTCAACATGGTAGGAAGAGTCTTCGATCTGAGGAGTGGCAAGAAGTTGCAGAGAAGGTGTCACAAGAGTCGAAAATCGAGAGGACTGATACTCAGTGTCGCAACCGGGTGGATACTCTGAAGAAAAAGTACAAAAAGGAGAAGGCAAAGTTTGGGGCTGCAGGAGGCCAATCGAGCAAATGGATTTATTTCAAAAAAATGGATGTGCTAATGTCGCCTCCTCCTAAGCAACCCGGTCTGTCCTGCGGAGTGGACTCTGGAGAATATGTCTTCTCAAACCCGAGAGTATACTTGAATCGTGCAAATGGATTAGATGAAATGCGAGATAGCCCTGGTCACTCAGACTCTACTGAGGATGACACATATGACTCAGACGGGCTTCCACCAAGGAGAAAAAAGCCAGTGAGGGTCAACAACACCAACAGCAACAGCAACAGTAGGAATTATTGCTCTCCCATGAAGTTGTTGGCCGATTCTCTTCACAATTTCAGCAAAATATATGAGAAAATTGAGAGTAACAAAAGACAGCAAATGGTGGAGCTAGAGAAGATGAGGATGGATTTCCACAGAGATCTAGAGCAGGAAAAGAAGCTGATTCTGGAGAGGGCCCAAGCTAAGATTGCTAAGATATGGAAAGGCAACGATGACGAGAATGGTGCGTCTGCTGAGAACATGAGCAGCTGAAGCACCATTTGCACTGTTGATGTCTTAGTGCTCCCCATTGTTGTATCATATTTTCACTGCGTCTTCATCTTTTAGTTAATTCTATTTGTGAGACAATAAGTCTTTAGTGAACTCATTTAGAAGAATTTGCAGCATGCTTTTAATGTATCTTGACTCCCTAATAGATTTCTGTTGTGGTATTAAGAGTCTTTGTGATGGTTTTCTGCAAATACTAGACAACTCTCAGAGAGTCAGAGGGGACAAAACGCAAACCGGCTCATGTGGTTGCTAGGCGCGGATTTCATCTACAAAGCATTAGTTGCATTATTGAACCAAAAATGGCCCCTGATTAAGTACATGTACATATACAAAGTGTACATGTACGGATTTTCGTCTATCGTTTATCCACTCCAATCCTCAATTATTTCCAGCCTCATCTCTTATGCTCCTCTCCTCTCTTCTTCTATTTCCTGTTCAAATTATCAGTCACAAAAGATTGGTTCGCATCATTGTCACATTATGCCATAAGTTATACAATATTAATAACGCAAACGAGCAGTTTCAATTATGAGAGAGCGATGAAAATTAATTTATCAAACCAATAATGTTTAATTGAATTAATTCGGTCAAAAATTGAATTTTTTTTGTTAAATTTGGTTCGATTAATAAAAGATAAATGTTGGATTTGTTTAATTCGGTTAACTAAATTAACCAAAAAATAAATTTAAATTTCCACATAAATATATTGATTTTATAAGTTTGGATAGAACCTGTCCAAACTAATATTGCTTGGTCCAAATTCAAAAATTCAAAGGGCTTGTCATGTAAGATTTGTGTCATGCCACTCAGCTTTGTCATAAATCTCTTTTTTACAAACTTTTTTTTATATTGAAACAAACATTTCAAACCTTTGTACATGGATCTGCATGTCATATTATATATTTTATACTTTTTCATATTATATTAATTACAATTTTTTTAAAATTTAATAAATATTAATTATTTATAATTATGTATTTGTATTATCTTTTCTTAACATTTATATAAGAAAAAATTACATAATTAAAAATATTCATTAAAAATTGATCTTTAATCACGTTTGGAAAAATTAACGTGATTAAAAACCAATCTTTTATCCTTCCAAACATGATAAAAAATAAATTTTTAATCATGTTTCATCCTACCAAACTTGATTAAAGATCATCATTCTACCGAACGTGATTAAATATTTTTTCACGAACCGCACGAAGCTGGTTCATATCAATTCAAATCGCTTCTTGCTCTGACATGAAACTCTCAGAAAAACTTCAATATCTAATTCAGTCCGGTTCATGTCGGTTTTGAATACGATATGATTTTCGATCCTAATATTGATTGGATCCGGTTCCAGCTCTGGTCCTATCTGCTGAACCAGTGAACACCCCCCTAATTGCAGAATGATAATAAAATGTCATGAAAGTTCAATAAGATAAAGAAACTGTCTTACAAAATGATTCAATTGGGGGACAAAAAAAGGGTGAGGTCATACTGTATAACAAATGCAATAAAGTTAAAAACAATTCCAAGGGTACTAATATAATGACCTGACCTCAAAATTGATTCCGCAATAACTATAGAGAGAGTCCAATCAGTTGTCCTGCATTTCAAACCCCCAAACTGGATGTGGGAAACATCTTTGACTATTCTGCCTTCTCGGTTTCCATTGGCTCCCCGCCAGCGGGAGGGGCTTCCTCCTTTGCATCTGTTGCGGGTTGGCTCTCCGGTGTGTTTGGGTATTGGGACTCGTTTTCTTGAGGTGTCGGGGTCTCCGGAGTTGCTGGCTTCGCCGGTTTTGGTTTTGTCATGATTGGTCGACAGAACCTGTTCACAAAAATATTAGTGCAAACTATGGCTCAATTACACATTCTATGAGAGATTTTTTTCACAATAGAAGCATATAACAATTATCCAAGTACCTATCCAGAGTTTCAGCCTTCTTCCTCACATCAGCAGACAGGAGGATTGGAGTGGCGTATTTTGGGAGGGCATCTTGGTGCTGCTTCTTCTCCCTCAGCCATGCTTCAGCCTCAACACATTCATTCAAAACCTACACCCATGCAAACAAACACAACCTAGAACTTACCATATTGTTTAAAATTAAAGTTATTTCATATAATTTTAAGATTTATGAGATACCTTCTGTTTTTCAGACACATCTATATGATCAAATTTGGGGTCATTTGATACTGCTGCCTCTCTGTAACTATTAATGCAGTACACCAGCTGCTCAACCACTGTTCCTCTCTCAGAGGACTCCTTAAAACGTTCTTCAATTGGGTTTCCTTGCTGCAGGTTTGGAAGCCAGAATACATATTATAAGGTACGAGGTCTGTCAAAAATACAACAAGAAAAGAATCAAAACAAATAATTACCATCTTGAGCTCCTCAAGCTTTGCTACATATACACCTTTTGTCTCATCTTCACCATCTTCATACAACCAATCTTCTACTTCTTGAAGCTTAGAGATAAGTGCATCCCTTTCAGCCTCGGCGACGAAGTCCTGGTACTTGTCATACAGCTGAAGAAGAACATACACTCAAGGATATTAGGCCGCACACTTTGACACGATTTTGTTATAGATTCAAGGATTCAAAACAAAAAAAACACAAAAGAATAAGAGAGACAACATCGATGCAAGTGGATAGTCAGCTGACCTTGTTCCTCATATCATAAACATAAGCCTCCACAGCATTCTTCTTATCTTTGGTTTCTTCCATAACACGATCTTGCAATGCCATCTCAAACTCCTTCTCCACAGCCTTTTGCAAGTCACCAGATGGCAGTCCGCCGTAGACAAGCTCAACGATGGGAATATTTGTTTTCTTAACCTTCTTCTTTGGAGCCTCAACCTGCAGCATAAATGAGTTATATGAGCAGAGGATATATATATAAACATAGAAAATAAATAACTATCTTCCACACGTAGACACAAGGGACACCCCAATTCTTACCGGCAAGGGAAAAATGTGTATGAGCTTTCAGGCCAACAAACCAAAATGACAAATGCATATACATAAAATAATGTAGAGAACTGCCATGATTTATCTAGCAAAAATTGGAATCTGATCTGATTCATCACAAAAAAGGAATCAACATGTAGGTGTCACCTCATTACATCCTATGAACAAATGGAGAACATGGTTGTCAAGTATGAAAAATACGCAGTACTTTACACAAAATTGCAACCATATCAATGAGAAAAAGTAGACCTTCGCATCCGTATCCATCTGCACAGGCTTGTCTGATGCACCGTTTTCAGCAGAACCATCTTGCATGTTTACATCTTCAGTAGTTGCAGGAGCCTCGTCAGTTTCCATCTTTGCAGGTTCTTTAACCACAGGTACTTCAACTTCCTCTTCTTCCAATAGCTATTGTAATGTTGACGAGTAAGTTTCTGCTTGAAAATCAAAAGAATAATGGAAGTAAAGAGCACAACACTACTTACAGTTGCAGATTCAGTGGATACGATTCCATGCAGGTTCAGCCGAACTCTTACTTTCACCTTTGACCTTTCACTTTTGCTCGATTGGAATGGACCAATCTACCAATTGTATCAAGCATTATAACCAACAGACAAAATCCATGTGAGAACAAAAAGTGTTTATACTAAATATACTCCTCGAGTACTAACCGTGTAAGTGCTAATCTTGGCAGGTGTTTGCAATTCACTTGTGTCGGCATATTGCACATCAACACTGAATGTACCTGATCTGAAAAACGTCAATGCTTTCACACTTGGTATGGGGTTCCCTTTGGGAAAAACTACAGTGCTTTGAGGATTCTCTGCTTCTCCATTCTGAGCATCCGGAGCGGAGCCTTTCCATGTCAAAGCAATTGAAAAAGGGAAACTCTCATTCACCTAATAAAGCAGCGCCCGGAGACAGGCACATATTCAGATCAAATTAGCAAATTATTGATCACAAGAGAACATGAATGGGATCGCAACATATTAACTGCTTAAAGTAAATTAGTTACATCACACCACGTTTAAAATAATGCACAATTTGGATTTCTGAATATAGGACGTAGCTCAGATTGAAACCATCTATCAGCAAACCATGTTACTAATCTCAGATTGAAACCTCACAAATAACAGTATCAAAGTTTACAGACACAAAAAATACATCAGCAAGTTACAAAATGAGCGACTTTAATGCATAAAAGCTACTGAGCGATATAGAAACAAAGACGAAGAGAAGAATAAAATCAAATGCTGCAGTACAAAAAGTTTCATCATAAATAGAAAGAACTGTTAAACAAGCAAAATCTCGGGATCAAAATATAATATGGAATCATATATAAATACCTGGAAGTCTCTCACTTTAAAAGTAGGGCTAAGTATTGCACACTGCAGGGCAGCACCCTTAGCAACACACTCACTAGCATTCATTGTACGCCTTGGCTCCTTTCCAAAAAATTCAGCAATTATCTTAATAACTGCTGGAACGCGGGACCCTGAGCCAACTACCTCGACTGTATGGACATTTTCAACAGTAACCCCAGCTTGAGCAAGAGCTTCTTCCAGAGGTCCCTTAACACGTTCAAGAATTGGGATACTAATAGCCTCGAACTCATCACGGGTGATCATTCCTCTAACGTCCTTGTCATCCATAAGACACTCGATGTTCAAAGGTGCCTGAGGATTTGCGCTAAGAACTTTCTTTAGCTTTTCACAAGAGGCACGTAAACGAAGACAAGCCCTGGCATTTTTAAGGACATCAATTTTGTACTCCTCTTTGAACTTGGCAGCGAAATGCTGGAAGAGAACCTCATCAAAATCTCTACCACCAAGTGATCTGTCAAAAGCATGAGACAAAATTTTGAGCTGCCCTTTCTTGTATCCTGCAATGCACACTTGCATACTAGCATGGCCAACATCGACAAAGGCCACATTCAACTGGTCATTTTCTGGGAGATCAGTCTTATAGATCCCATATGCCAAAGCTGTTGCAGTGGTTTCATGAATCAAGTGCAGGGGATGCAAACCAGCGATAGAAGCTGCATCCATAACAGCTCTCCTTTGAAGGTCAGTGAAGTAGACTGGGATCCCGATACAACAGTCAACAACAGCAGCATTAAGATTCTTCTCAGCAATCTCTTTCAAATTGGAAAAAAGCATTCCTAGAACCTGAGTAGGAGTAAATGATCTTGCTTCCCCCAAGTACTGCACATTGATTAATGGATACCCATCTGGCCCTTCAGTAACGTTGAATGGTAATGCAGGGAGATCCCTCTGCAATTCAGGGTCAGAGAACTGGCGGCCAATCAACCTCTTGATCTGAGAAACTGCATTTTTAGGATTCGTCATAGTTGTTGCTGCGCCAGCTGTGCCGATGAAACGCTGTTTATCTCCAAAACAGACAACTGCAGGTGTCTCACGCTTGGACTCATCATTAAGAACCACATCAATTCCTCTTTGCCTGGCAACAGCTACAATGCAGCTCTCATTACCGAAATCAAAGCCAACCACGCTCATCTTATCTCGCCAAGGGATTCAAAGACAATTCAAGCCCTTAGGTTGTGACCTCTCTGCAAATGCAAACCACAGCTGTAGTCAAAGAAGGTACACGATTTATGCCATGTCGACCAATTCAATCCTAAAATCAATACTCGTAAACAAAATTTTAAAATTCACATCAAGTATCTAAAAGTCGAAAGATTAAGGTGCAAGATCTACTAATCAAACTAACTTACCTTCAAAATGGTTCGAGTCACACAAGCACCAAAACAGCATAACACCAAGTCACCAACAAACATCAAAACGCGGCAATGAAAACAACAAACAGGTTTTCCCCACCAATTTCCTAGAAAAAGAATCAAATAGACCCATCCCTTGACATCAAAACAAATAAAAGTAGCGAAAAAAATTGAGAGAAACAAAGTAAACTACTTGAAATTTTCTACGACACCCATCAATTTTAAGACTTCCGACACACCAAGTTATTCTAGCCTGCATATCATATCATAAACCTCAAACAATATTCTACAACAACAGAAAAATATCATAAAGCAGCGACCGAAAAATCCCATATATCATTCGAACCAGCATAAACAATTCAGCGGCTTTGCATCTCTGAAATAGATAGAAGAAAAAGTAAAATTGCGAGTAAGAGGAGCAGCAGGGCTGATAAAGTAGAACTAAATCTAGCAAAACCAAAAAAAAAACTCAGGTGGTTCACAGATCTAGCTAATCGGAATGCTGGGTTTGATCAACCGAACCTTGGGGAGAGGAACCACGGGGATTCGATCGGAGGAGAAGCGTAGGAGAAAGATGGGGCGGTCTGGTCGTTGTTGCTCAGCTTGAATATAAATGGTACGGAACTGGAGAGAGACGAGGGGTTTTGCTTTCGAGTTTTTCTTTTCCGGTGTTTTGGGTAATTAGTATTTTACCCCCAAGGGTTATAGAATTGTTAATTGGGTAGTTAGTTCGGTTTATACAAATTTGGTTTGATTTGAGTCGTCAATGATTTAGAATAGTAAATTTTAATTTTTCAAACATTGATGACTAATAATTCTGTCTAGTTTTTTTATTTTTTTTAAAACTGAATCGAAATAAACGGGACTATTTTAATATATTTTACGAGTAAAGGTATTCGTCGACCCGACGGTTCTGTTCGAGAAAAATTAAAAACCGTACCAAATTATTAGTCAATCCTTTTTAAAATATGAAACTATAACCAAACCACTAACATTTCAAACCGGACCGAAACGACCCATTTCAAACCGAATGATTTTTTAAAATTGAAACCAAACCGAACCACTAACATTTCGAACTGAATCGACCGATTTCAAACCAAACTGAACCGCCCGGAAGCGTCGTACGGACGGACATACTCTATTCTTTTAGTGCACGTTTGGTACACCGTATAATTTATACATGTATTATTAATACCCGTCTAAATAATACCACCTATTGAGGAGATATTATTAATACGGGTTTCCAAAGGTAAATTTTCTCTCCCCGCATTATTAATATGTATTCCTATTTTGTACCAAACACATCATCAATCTCGTTCCTAATACATACTACCAAACGAGGGCTTATAGTATTAGTTATGATATATTTAAATTTAATTAAATATATAATATACATTAATATGTCTATATTACTATGTATAAAAAAATTCTATTTAATAAATAAAGTGCATAAAAAAATCGAATAACATGATCGGATTTGGTTCGGCTTTTTAAAATCTGCATTTTTATCTAAAAAGGAGAAACGAATCTTTATACTCTAAACATAACCATTAAAACCCAGACTCGGATCTGGAAAGTCAGAGTTTAAGAAAATAGTCCACTCCATTTCAAACAGATGAATTTGCTGATTTTGAAAGGTTGCATGCCACACACCTGGAAATTCCAACTGATACACATTTGTGCGCATATTTGAATATGTGCATTTCAGTTGAATCACATGCAGAATGACAGGAAGGATAGAAGAACAAGGAGTGCGTATACTTATAGTACTCATTTCTGGAAAAACATCATTAATAACTACGAACAATATGTTTTTTTCTATTAGGATTCGAAGAGCCTGGAATTACATTGGCCACAACCTAATCTAATCTTCTTTGAATAATAAGCAAAGCTAGAACACACTGAAATCGTGCACTGGAAATAGGCTGCATTTTTTATTCAGCTGATTTCACTCAGCCTTCTCTGTTTCCATTGGTTGTGCCCCTTCCTCGTCTACATTTGTAGCTGGGCTCTGCTGAGGTGGGGTTTGTGGCTGTTGTTGCGGAGGAGGTTCTGGGGTACTTGGTTTGGCTGGCTTTGGCTTCGTCATTATTGGTCTGCAGAATCTGTTCACCCAAACTCAATATCAATATATAATCTTAATAGAGAAACACTCAATATCAACAAAACACAACCCCTACCTATCAAGTGTTTCAGCCTTCTTTCTCACATCAGCAGATAAGAAGACGGGTGTGGCGTGCTTAGGAAGTGCATCTTGCTGCTGCTTCTTCTCCCTCAGCCAAGCCTCTGACTCAACACATTCATTCAACACCTGCAGCGCGGCACTAAAAAAGTTGAGCATCTCCACAGCTCCACATACTTTTAAAAACAAGCAGCTGATGCTTATTTGCCTCGGGCCTTACCTTCTGCTTTTCAGCCATATCTATGTGGTCAAATTTGGGATCATTCGACATTGCTGCTTCCTTGTAACTGTTGATGCAATATTGCAGCTGATCAACCACAGTCCCTCTCTCCGAGAATTCCTTATACCGGTCTTCGATGGGGTCCCCTTGCTATTTTTTTTGGTGAAATTTAATGAAGCATTATGTTTCAGTTAAAGCAACCAAAAACAATTGGCTAAAAGGAAATAATGAAGCCCTTGAAGATACTTGCCTTCTTGAGTTCCTCAAGTTTGGCCACATAAACACTTTTAGTTTCATCCTCACCATCTTCATACAACCAATCTTCAACATCTTGCAGCTTAGCAATGAGAGCACCTTTCTCCGACTCAGTGACAAATTCCTGATATTTATCATACAGCTGAAGGAAAAATAATCAGTTGAGAGTTCGTAGACTGACCTTCAATGACTTAGATATCGAACTCTGTTTGACTCACCTTGTTTCTCATCTCATAAACATAAGCCTCAACAGCATTTTTTTTGTCTTTAGTTTCTTCCATAACACGATCTTGCAATGCCATTTCAAATTCCTTTTCCACAGCCTTTTGCAAGTCACCTGATGGTATCCCACCATAGACAAGCTCCGCAACAGGTATATTTGTTCTCTTAACCTTTTTCTTAGGGGCCTCAACCTGTAGCACCACAAATCAATAAAAATATCAGAACCACCACTCTCCAACAGAACAGATTTAGTTAGCCACTGGCTAGCAGACAAAGAGACGAGCCATAAAAATATGTTCAGTATACAATCATACACCAACAAAAAACATGTTTCATTCTACTCTCCTAAGAAATGCATGCATATGGAATAAAAATAGTGGGAGCTGATGGAAGGCTAAAACCAGGGGAGAGAAAGAAAATAGAGAAATTTCTGCAAACCTTTGAATCTGTTTCCATCTGAACTGGCTTCTCTGCAGACTCTGGTACACCATTCTCAGCTGAAGGGTGAGCAGCAGACTTTGTTTCATCCATGTTTACATCAGAATTGGTGGTGCTTGCTGCTGCTTCTGCAGGGACTTCGTCTGTATCCATCTTTGTCACCTCCTTTGCTGGTTCTCTCACAACTGGGACTTCAGTTTCCTCCTCTTCCAAGAGCTGTATTTGTAAAACTAAATAACAAGGAACTGTCTTGAACTATAAATTCATAACTAATACATAGACAGCTAAACTTACAGTTGCCGACTCAACAGACACAATTCCATGCAGATTCAGACGCAGTTTTACTTTCACCTTTGCTTTTTCACCTTTGGTAGACTGGAATGGACCAATCTGTCCATATGCACAAAAATCATGAATTAACAAAAAATCAAATAAATTTCAAGATGTGAAACAAAAGGGGCGTTTCATGTACCAACCGTGTAGGTGCTGATCTTTGCTGGTGCCTGCAATTCACTAACATCGGAATATAGAACATCCACAGTGAAAGTGCCGGTTCTGTAGAACGTCAAAACCTTTGCACTGGGTATGGGGTTCCCCTTTGGAAAAACAACAGTGCTCTGAATGTTTTCTATCGCTGCATTTTGAGAATCTGGAGCAGCACCTTTCCATGACAAGGCAATAGAAAAGGGAAACCACTCATTCACCTAAAACAAGAAGGGACAGATTAGAGAGTATAGAAAAGCGCCTTGAACCGACCTCTAATTATACTGTTAAAATGCCAGTTGTGATACGAACTTCAGCTACAGCTAACGGGCAAGCAAAAATGAAATCGCGTATCGTTTTCAATAAAGTGATTGATTACCTGGAAATCTCGTACTTTAAATGTTGGACTAAGAATGGCACATTGAAGGGCAGCACCCCTAGCCACACATTCACTAGCATTCATTGTACGCCTAGGCTCTTTGCCAAAAAAATCTGTCAGTATCTTAATAACTGCGGGCACACGCGACCCTGAGCCGACAACCTCTACCATGTGCACATTCTCAATTGAAAGCCCACCATCAGATAGAGCTTTTTCCAAAGGCCTCTTGACACGCTCCAAAATTGGAACACAGATCTCCTCAAACTCCTCACGTTTGATAAAACCCTTAACATCCTTCTCATCCATTAGACACTCAATATTCAAAGGCGCAGCAGGATTTGCGCTGAGTACCTTCTTCAATTTTTCGCAGGCTGCGCGAAGTCGAAGACTGGCCCTGGCATTCTTCAGCACATCAATTTTGTACTCTTCTCTGAATTTGGCAGCAAAGTGTTGGAAGAGAGCCTCATCGAAATCTCTACCACCAAGAGAGCGATCAAATGCATGAGACAAAATCTTCAGCTGGCCCTTCTTGTAGGAAGCAACACATACCTGCATACTTGCATGACCAATGTCCACAAATGCTACATTCAGTGGATCACTCTCAGGAAGATCCGTTTTGTATATTCCATATGCTAATGCAGTTGCTGTGGTTTCATGAATCAAGTGGAGAGGGTGTAATCCAGCAATGGAGGCAGCATCCATAACAGCTCTTCTTTGAAGATCAGTGAAGTACACAGGGATTCCAATACAACAGTCGACTACTGCAGCATTTAAATTCTTCTCAGCAATGCCTTTCAGATTCGAGAAAACCATTCCCAGCAACTGTGTTGGAGTGAAAGACCTCGTTTCACCCAAGTATTGAACATTAATTAATGGATATCCATCCGGCCCTTCAGTTACACTAAAAGGGAATCCAGCCAAATCCTTCTGCAACTCGGGATCAGAAAATTGGCGACCAATCAACCTCTTGATCTGACAAATTGCATTCTTGGGGTTGGTCATTGTTGATGCAGCCCCAGCAGTCCCAATGAAGCGCTGCTTTTCACCAAAGCAGACCACTGCTGGAGTTTCCCTTTTTGACTCATCATTGAGCACCACATCTATACCCCTTTGCCTGGCAACTGCCACCACACAGGTCTCATTTCCAAAATCAAAGCCAACCACACTCATGATTCTTTAAAATCACGTTCAAAAAAAGATGTCCAAGCTAAGCAACACTTCAACTCAAATCAGTACTTCCGTCCAACAGAAGAAACACTACCTGCAGGTCGCACATCAATACAAGTAAACATTAGAAATTGATAAGTCTACACATAAACCCAGCAACATGAACTTCGTGTCGGACAAAAGAAAATTCACAAAGAGCATAATAAACCATGTGCTATAACAAATTGATGAATGAATCAAAATCAAGACTTATAAGCCATGACAGGACTTAGGATCAAAAAAACAGAAATTGAAATCTGATTGAACAAAAAAAGCATAACAATATGATGAACTGAGAATCCTAAACCACTAATCCGATCCAAGTCGGACAATCCTGCTACCCCCAAAACACAAACCAAGTCCGGGACATAACAAGCAAGTGACTTTCATCGACGCCAATAGCTAGCTACAACTACAACCATACCAAAGCAGACGAAACTGCTGTAAATTCGCCGAGAATGTCAACACACTAACATCTGACAATGCCGCCCGCGCATAAAAAAAAGACACACCACAGCAGCAAAGCAAGTAGCGGCGATCGTACCTCGACGAAGCGACGGGGGGATAGCAACGCAAGCGGGAGAAGGCGGTGGAAGATTCTGGAAAATAGTGGAACACAGAACAACGGAGCGAGAAGGTGAGAATTGGTGACACTTAAATACGAGCGACTTCAATGTAGGAGGCCTTTTGCTGTGTGTGGAAAATTCGATTTTTAATATTTAATTATAATGGTAAATACTTAAATATTTGGTTTAGAAATGGAAGGACAAATTGTGCTAGAGACGTCTAGAGGTACTAGAAACATCCTCGGAAGTGGTGACCCAACCAATGAAGAAAATGTTTAAAATAAGTTGTGGGTAAGGCCGAGCGCAGCTCCTTGTTTTTTGGGCTTGATATTGTGTTGGTTCAAGCCTCACGTTGTTTGATCTGTTAGATCATCCTTCTTAGGTCAGATTTAAAGCCCGAATTTTATAAATTTTATGGATGTTAATAATGGATTGTAATTTTAAGCGGTGAATTGTCGAAAGAATGATTATTGACATGATAATCATTCAATAAATTACAACTGTCTTAATAAAAAAAATTAATAATATAAACTAAATGGCGAATTAATTTTTGAAACTATAAACCTGTTTAACAAAACATAATTATGCGTTACAGCATCGCCATTTTAGGCCATCACAACATCCAATAATGTACCACATGAAAAAGACAACTAGGGTTGGTCAAAGTTCGGTTAAAACTAAAAATCTAATCGAACCGATTCAATTCGGTTCAAAAAAATGTGGTTTTGATAGTTAATAATTTCATTTTCAAACCGAAAATAAATATTAAAATTATCGCAGTTTGGTTATCGATTTTGGTAATAAAATATTAAACCGAACTGAAAATCGAATTATTGAAATAAAGATAAAATTAATATGGATTTATTTATTATTTTTAGTTACTTAATTTATATTTGAATGTCAAAATTAGTTATTACACTACTTTATAAATAATTGTATAACAAATAACAAAAAAATATTTACTTTCTCTATTTTTTATAAATTTATTATGAGTTAAATCTTATTAAGTAAGATTTTTATTTTAAAAATTAATTTAATCTGTTTTTTTTTATTTTTGACTGAACCGAACCAAAAAATCAATTCGGTCTTAAATCGAACCGCTACAAATCGGTTTGATTTTCAATTTTGAAAATAAAAAACCAAATAATAGAATTTTGTTTCAATTCGGTTCGGTTTGAACCGAACCGAACCAATGACCAGCCCTAAATACAACAAATGTATCTTCGAATATTACAATTACATACTTTGTAAATATATATTATTTTTTGGATTTATTGATGTGCATGAAATGTCTATGTAAGAAACTAAATTGATTACAGATAACCGTATTGTTGAGTTTTAAGAATACGTAAAATCATTGATTTCATATAAAATATGTAATGAAAAATGTAAAAAAAAAATAATATATTTATTATGCGAATGCGAACTCTAATCAAAATTATTCTCATCTGTATGTATTGGATGGTGAGCATAAATTTTCAATTTCAAACATAGAAAAATGGTTGAAATGATGTTTTTTCAAATGCAGTAAGTAATTTTTTTAAGAATTTATTAGGAAAGTAAGTCATGTTATATTAATAGATAAGAAGAAATATGAGAAAATTTTAACTACAATTTTATTACTTTAATTTTTGATGAATTTATTTACAAATTAATAACTTTAAATGTATCCCCAATTCCCTATACAACTCTAATAACTTATTTAACGTTTGTACAAAATTATGTCATTTAATGTTACACCATCAAAACGACACAGTTAAGTCACCATCATCTTTCCCAATTTTAGACGAGATCTCCATCGTCCACTAACACTTCGCTAAATCTCTCATCTCAAACTGTCATTTTCTTATATTTTAATTATTTATAATTGTTATGAATATGGTCAGAGTCCAATAAATTAGAAGTTAAGCTCTACAAATCATGTTAAATATTTTCAAAAAATTTGAGTAAAAATTGTATTAAGGATTTTTCAAATCGTCAAATTATCTCATCAACACCTCTATCTAATTAGTTTCTATATATATAACAGAATAGGATCGCTCGGGTGTCCGTACTCCGTACGACGCTCCCGGGCGGTTCGGTTCGGTCCGGTCCGGTTTGGTCGAGTTTGGTTCAGTTCGGTTCGGTTTCAAATTTTAAAAAATCGTTCGGTTTATAGTTTCATATTTTAAAAATGAATAACTAATAATTTGGTTCGATTTTTAATTTTTCTCGAACCGAACCGTTGGGACGACGGGTGCCTTTACTCGTACACAATAAAATATTAGTGATTAGCGACTGTCATACTTAACGTTGTGCTATATTTTTGAGATGTAAATAGTCAATGACTTATACCAAAAAAACTATTAATGAAACATTGACTTATGATAGTATTGAAAAATAAAATGATTCGTGAAGACATCCTAGTTGGTGTCCAATTTGGTTTTTTTTTTAACATGACGTGATTGGTCAAAATACAATAAGACAAATCGTTATTTACGTGTATTCTTCCGAAAATAGTTTTCAATTTTTATTCACCAATTGTCATGTGCCATGTGTAACATAGTTTTTAAAGTTGCAAACCGTCTTGTTTTAGATAAATACTGCGATTGTTTTGGAGGAATACTATCTAATATTGCATGAATGTAATTTAGCTTTACAAGATAAACATCCTTAAAATATTAGAACGTTACAAACAAATTTATATTTTTTGTTTAATACTTTAATATTTATTTATTTTCACCACTTTCCCCTCGACCGACCTCCTCTGTGCCACCATTTACATCTTTGCGTAGAACATGTAAAGGTGTTGTCCTCCACAGTTGTGATCTTTACCAATTACCACCATAACTGGATCACCAAATGCAGGATGAGGTCTCCCATTCAGCCCTCGAGCTTGTCCATTCTTCATCCATTTCAGGCCCCATTTTATATTTCTAACCTCAGCAGCCATGGTAGTTTCATTGCCTATATATAAAAGTCGAAATGCCGTTGTGTGCACAGTGAACTGCTCTATTCTCGACTAGAAACAGCAAAATATAGTCATTGACATCCGGAAGCTTGTACCAAGTCTGCTGGGAGTGAAGCACTGTCCTCAAAATTCGAATAGGCAAGCAAGCAATCTTGCAGTTGATGCCATAAGGCAGTTGGTAGTGTAGTTTTCCCTTGTAAATCAAATACATAGATTTTATATATTTGGTACACTAGGAATCAATCAAAAAGTCCACGATAAATAAGATGGATACATATATCAAAAAGCACTATCTTTCTTGAACAGTTCTGGATTTTTGCATCTGAAATCCGATCAATGGATTCAAAATGACAGGAAGGTGTTCGTCGCTGGGCAAGGTCAAAAAATGACATCCCGTTACTAAGCCTGGTACTCGCCCTAAGCAATGTAAAAAATGAAACTATGGTACTTGTCCTAGGGCATATTTGATTTCCTGTATTTGATCTCCCACAGTTCAACGTCCGTACCTCTGTCGTACTCATTTATGTATTGAGGGATCTGTGTGAGATCAATGAGCTTGCCTACAAAAGCGGTAGGTTTGATATGAGTGCCATCATGTCCTGCATCTAGAACAGATTGACAAGGTCCAGTTATAGGGAGGTTAGTAAGACATTGAATGGTTGAGAATAAAATAGAGGTTTACCTTCCTCAACACTGATATAGCTCAAAAAATTAGAGTACCCGTTCGCAACAACTTTTAGATCGTCAAGACTGAAATTGTACCGCTTCTCCAAAGCCAAGTACAATACCTAGCCAAATGCCAGTAATGAGTATGCTTGGGCTCGCAAACTATATTGCTAATCAGCACAGTTGTGTATTGACTACTTCCACAACATGATAAAATTACCTTTTCTGAGCCGCACGACATGAGCTTTTCCAGAGTTCTGAAAAAGACATCAGTTAGATCGTCATTGTAAATCACATCAGCCGCAACAAGGAGAGATGCTCCTTGTGCTTCTTTAGCTTCTAAGCTAGTCCACATATATTTGGCTGCCTCTCCTATACAAAATGATTGATAATTTCAACTGGTTACATTGTTGAGAATATGATTATGAGAAAATAAAACTTTTTATACCAAATCGCGGGCGCCATAAGTGTTTCCAGTTGAGTTCACGTACATAAACTGAAGCTTTGCATTGGAGTTTCTCATAGTTTAGCATTATATTGTCGGCACAGTTGCTCAGAATTTCATCACCGTAATCTGCAAAAAAAAAGCAAATAGTAGTTATTGGAAACAAAAGAGGGAACATATTAATGGAACAGGCATGATGGAGGAGACAACAGTAGACACGAGAAACATGGGCCTGAAATTACCTGTGAGGTAGACTGTTTTAGCAACACGAGCAAGCAATATACCAACTAAACCTGCAGCAAGCGGCGAGATGAAATGTTGTAATATCAAGGCTAGTCACTACCCATTTATTTGATAGACTTATTAAGTCGCATGACACTAAACAGGGACTGAAGTAACTAAAGATTGGCATGTACCCGTGCCAGCACCAAGTTCCATGGCGACTAATCCTTCCAAGTCTGAAGACGTGAACATCTCGTGCAGAACAAAATCAGCTAAGACTAACTCTGCTTTCCAAACCTACAGGGATGACCAATATCAACAATAAACTAATGAAGCAAATTACAAAAGAACATCAGCTTTCAAAGTGATGATAGCTACAACCTGCAAGCCAACATTAGGAATGGATGAAGTGATATTATGTTGGATGGTCACTTGAAAAACCTTTTTTGAAAGATCTGTTCCAACCAAAAAGGTATCAATTAGTAGCTGTAAATAACTTCATATGACAAGAAATTAAAGTGACATGGCCAGCTCACCCTTGCGCCTGGTGAGAACAAGATCGCCATCTTCATCCAAGCAAAGCACTTTGCACACAGATGGCTCTTCATCCCCATCCTCATCAACATCTGCATTGTTTATAAAGAATCACAACTGTTGGCTATCGAAACTTTTACATCCAGTGATAAAAAATTCTCCTAATTTCATCACTTTCCACTTACCAAAACAAACAAGCACTCACATACACGTAAGAATCCAAAAACTGAATCAGAAGATTTATTACTTGTTGACATCTTGCTAAGAAGAGTTTACCGTCAGGAAGAGAGAAGGTGAAGTGAGAAATGTGGGGACCAGAAACTCCAGACGGGCATCCGAGATGTACTTCGCTCATCACTTCATAGTCGCCGTCCTCGATTGGGGATGACGATGCCCCCAACAGCTGTGGCGATTCCGCCCTACGTTTCATTCCGACCAAAACTCGAAACCCCAAATTCGACAACGTTATTTGTATTTGCCGACCAACTAGACCAAGTCTACAATCCGCTCTGTTTTGATCAATGTTCTAATAAGTCTAGGGGGTGCTATTTTATTAGGGAGACATTAATCGGAATAATTAATTGGATAGTTAATCAAAGTTATATATATTAATAATAAATTTAATAATTAATTATAAACATAAATATTTAAAAATTATTATTTTCATAAAAAAATTAAGTCTTAAATAATTAATCGACGAGGCGGAACGTTTCAACACCGCGTAACGATTAATAGATGATTATTCGGTCCGGAATGGAAATTTTTAGAACACTGGTTTTGATACATTAAATCATTTCCACATGTCGAAATCAATATTTTTTTATTTTAAATTTTTTTATAAATTTTTAAGTCAGAAATCAATACGGGCCTATTTAAAAAAGCCCATTATGAATAAAGTGAGCCGACAATTAAAACTAGCCGTTTAACCCAAGTAAGAGTGCATTTGAAAGTTCGAGTTATATATATTTGCGCGCCTTGAAAAAAAGCCCGTTTAACCCATTCTCTCTTTCTTGACATTTTTTTCTTGCATCTAATCAGTCCTTCATTCTCCGTCAATTTTACGTTCTTTTGGTTTTCTTCATTCCATGATGGATATACTGTTAAAAATAGATGAAGGAGACAACTTTAGGGACTACAAAATAGTGATAAACAGAATGGAGTCCCGTCTCAGAGTCAGAGAGACAAGTTCTGCAACTGTTCTAGATGAGTTCTGTAAAATGATCAAGAAGAAACAGTACAATAGGATCTCCCGGATTGGTATGCAGATGTTTCACAGTTCTTTGTTGAGTGATGTCTTATCACATATGTGTATTGCAACTAAGAAGTAGTCCATTGTGGTTTATCTGCTGGGTATTCAAGATTTCCGAGACCAAAATCTTTGAAGTCTCTTTTCAAGACCTGTCACACATACTCTGTTGACATGGATCTTGTGAGGTTGGAAAATATGGGGTTGCACGTCTCTCATCCTCATGATTTAAAGCCTCTGAATTTAGATGTTTCAAAATTGTGCCAGAAGCATAATATTCCAGTTCCAGTCTTACCACGAAATAGACACTTATTCACGTCTGGATCACATTATTTAATGATTTTAGCCCCAAACTGATTTTAGATCTTAGTACAAAAACATGCTAAAAAGCAATTTTGAAACAAAGTTCAATCAATGGAAGAAAACCGGATAGAAGACAACAGTCGGTCGAGTGTAAAAGCTGCGCGCTATGTTCATCATGATTAGCACAAATTTAGAACTACAAGATATTGCTTAATGGAATGAAGTGCCATTTCAGAGTCACAGAGACAAATTCTGCAACTGTTTTCAAACAATTTTTGAAAAGTATCAAGAAGCAGCAGTATCGTAGGGTCCCCAGATTGATCTGCAGACCTTGCATAGTTCTTTATCACGTGATTTCTTAATTATCCCATCTGTGTATTGCCACCAAGAAGGAGTCTGTCGTTTTTTACTTGCTGGGTATTCTAGATTTCAAAGCATCAAAACCAAAATATATTTTCAAGACCTGTCATATATACAGTGTTAATATGGATTTTGAGTGATTGGAAAATATGGGGTTGAACATATCATACCCTCATGATTTGAAGTCTTGGTACGACATAAATTTAGATATTTCAAAGTTGTGTAAGAAACATAATATTCTGGTTCAAGGCCGTCTCGGGGTGATCCGAGACCCTGTGCAAGAAAATATTTGTGGCCCATTTTTATTAATTTGAAAAAAATATAATGTATATATTTACTAAATAGATTAAATTTTGAATACTTATTTTTTGGAACTTTGTTTATTCTTTGATTATATATTTATATATAAATTTGAAAAAATAATTGAAAATAGAGATAAATATTAGAGAATGAATTTAGAGAAAGCTCACATCAAATACTAACTTTAATTTATTGAATGGGTTACAATTAAAGATGCATATGGTGTTTATACTACTTCATATGGAAATGAATTGTTGAGATGTATTCCATGCAACGTCTAATAATTATGGCTCCACAATTTTCTATGCATATTTCTAGCACATTCCCTTATTAGTCTCTCCATAGGATTTTAGGAAGTTCCACATCATTTTTATATTTTTCTTTCTCCTCGGCTCTTCCTTTTGTTCTCTTCTTGAACTTTTCTTAGGCTAGCTTCATATTTTGGGCCACTTCAATTTAACATATTAGATATTGATATTCAACATTCCTCCTCAATGCATAATTTATATTTTCTTCTCAGCGATCTCTTGATGTTAACGCCAACAACGAACTCAAATTGTGTGATTAATCATATATTCCCTCTTTGATCACTCTTCCTTGAACTTTTGATCACACCGACGAACTTTATCTTATCTGTAAATGATTCTCAGAGCTTGTGAGCCTTCTTAAGTATTCCCCAATGTTACCGGGAACTGGACCTGGTACCGGTCCGATTTAAAATCAATATCGGGTTGCATACTGAATCGGAAAAAACAGGATAAACCGGCAGATTTTTTACAAAATCGGTGAACCAGATAGGTCTGGTTGAACCGGTTTAGTGTAATTGATGGCTTTAATTAAGGTTAAATTAAATCTAAAAATGATTTTAAATAATATGGATGTGTCGGGGCTCGAACTCAACACCCCTCTATGTTTTAGGCGGCACCTTTAACAAAACAAGTTGTCTAAATAACATGTTCTATTATTTACAATTATCACTTTAGACTTACTATATTGTAATTATTGTAAGTAATTGAACCGACGGTCGAACCGGTTTGAACCGCCGGTTCAACCAGAAAATCGGGAACCGGGACCTTGGCCGACTCGATCTCCGGTCCAGTTCTGATAACTATACATCGAAGTCTTATCCTAAACTGAGTCGACTCATCTTGAAAAGTTATTTATTATTTCTAAGAAGGATTATAATCTGGAATAAAAAATCACATTCTTCACAATACTCTGAATTATACAGTTTTATATTTCAATAACCAATAATATTGCCAAGTGTTAATATTTTATTGGTTGTCACATGATCTTATTAATGAAAATATTAGTTATTTCACTTTTGGTTATTTAGTTTTTTCTTTTTAATTTCTTATCTTAGATTTGTATATTGTTGCCCCCAAACTCAAAATATTTGTTTGGATTGGAATTACTTGATAATCATTTTTCATGGTCGGCCATAGATAAACATATCAATACAAGTCTCACAGTTTTTGAATGCATTTCTTCTTCACCATTTATCTTCTGATAGCTGCAACAACAACATTCTTCAGCATCCCAGCCGAAACATAGATGGTAAGATTGACGATCTTCCTTATCTTCAACACAATCAAAGTTGTTCTTGCCCAATTTCCATAAGTGGACAGCACGTTCTCTGCCGTCTCCCCTCATTCTCCCTGAATCTAAACCAATATCATCCAACATCAATCGAATTCATACTTTGATACTATGTGTAGAAGAGGGTTTCATTTTGAGTTCAATTTCACTTGATTAAGACTATTCTGGTGGCAGCGGGTGAGGTGCCAATTAGGGTATTTTTTCAACTGCTTGAACCGCATTCATGACTTTATCTGAAAGAAATAGAGCATAATCAATCAACAAACCTATGTTGAGAGAAAAGCTTACTTGAAAAAATGTATCACAATATATTTTAATCAATCAACAATCCCATGTCAGTGTAGAGACATTTGATACACAAGTGTTCCCAGTTGAGTTCACGTACATAAACTGAAGCTTTGCATTTGAGTTTCTCATAGTTTAACATATATTTTCGGCACAGTTGTTCAGAATTTCTATTTTATCACCGTAATCTGCAAAGACAATGCATATAATAGTTAATGGAAATGAAAGAGGGAACAGTTAATGGAAAAGGCAAAATGGGGGAGACAACAGTAAACACAAGAAACATGTGCCTGAAATTATCTGTGAGGTAGACTGTTTTAGCAACACGAGCAAGCAATATACCAACTAAACCTGCAACAAGCGGCGAGATGAAATGTTGTAATATAAAACATCTGATACCATTCTAGTTCGCAGATTTATACTAGGTATCCATTTCATGACAATCAAGGCCAGTCACTGAACAACACCTAGCACTTCAGCATCTAAGTCAAAGGAGGGTCACTTGAAAATAGTTCAATATTCATTAGTCAAATCTCTCAGCAATAAAAAGAGTCAAAATCAATATTATATATTTCGTGTGCACTGAATTGTTAGGGCATCCCCATTGAAGTTTTTTGAAACGCTTCGTGTCAGAGTACGAAGCGGTTTATGCTGATGTGAGAGGTGGTTTGTGGTCTTCTGACACAAAGCAGCTTCGTTTGCACGAAGCGGTTCGTGAAAAAGCTTTGCTGATCTTTAATCACTTTTCATGCTTTGAAACGTGATTAAAGATCGCGTTTGTCATATTAAATTGTAATTTGTCATATTCTATCTATTATTAAGTGTTATTTTATTAATTGTAATCTTGAAATATATTAAATTTAATGTTACGTTTAATACATTATTATTATTATTGTTTGACGAAAAATTTTATTATTTAAATTTTTTATCATATAAGTGTAAAAAAATAATATGAATTAATAATTATAAACAATCAAATATTTAATACATTTAGAAGAGTTTTAATTAATATAATATGAAAAGGTAGAAAAAGTATAATATGACATGTGGATCCCATGTATAGAGGTTTGAGAGATTTGTTTCAATGTGGGTATATGTTTGTAAAATGAAGATTTATGACATTGCTGAGTTGACATGACACAAATCTGACGTGACATGACACAAACCTTCTTTTTTGTTTGTTTTGATGAGGATGCCCTTATGAGAGCTGACTAGACTGATGACCAAAATACAACCTGTTTTCTTAGACGACAAAAACAATTGATAGGCTTGTTAAGTCACATAACACTATACAGGGACTGAAGTAACTAAAGATTGGCATGTACCTGTGCCAGCACCACCTAAGTTCCATGGCGACTAATCCTTCCAAATCTGAAGACATGAACATCTTGTGCACACCAAAATCAGGTAAGACTAACTCTGCTTTACAAACCTACAGGGATGAACAATATTAATGATGAACTAATGAAGCAAATTACAGAAGAACATCAGCTTTCATAATGATGGTGGCTACTACCTGCGAGCCAACATTAGGAATGGATGAAGTGATATTATGTTGGATGGTCACTTGAAAAATCTTTTTTTGAAACATCTGTACCAATCGAGGCTATTATGGACCATCTCGTAATTAAAATATTTATGTCACCTAAATTTCACGAGACGCATTGCAATAAGGAGTCAATTAAATTAATGATTATTTTTTTCTGCTATCTTGGACCGAATCCGATACAAATAGAGTTTAGAAATTATGAAATTTTCTAAACTCTTTTCATCATAGTTATCAGAATCGGACCGGATCGGCCGGGAACCGGACCAGTTACCGGTCCAATATATATATTTTATCGGGATGCATCACGAACCGGATAAAACCAGTCTAACCAGACCGGATATATGAACCGGTTTGTTATAAAAGTGGACTTAAACTAAATTTAGAAAATAATTTTTTTAAACTATAGAAGTCAGTACTCGAACCTGAGCTTGCTATGAGTTAGACAAACAGGTATATCACCAGATTATCCAATTATCTTATCAAAATTTCAATAATTAACATATTAACTCTTATATGTCATAATAATTATATATAATTGAACCGATGTTCAAACCGATTTAAACCACCAATTCAATTGAGAAACTGAGAATCGAAACTTTGACCGGTTCAACTTCCGATCCGATTTTGATAACAATGATTATTCCTGAATTGGGGCTTAAATGGACACGGCAGCTGTACATGAGGGTCCTACTTCGATATAAAGAAACGTATCAGGCTGAATAAAAATAACTCAAAGGTCAGGGCTCGGAATGTAAATTTAAGTGATATTCCCGTATAAATACATAAAAGAAAAAGCAATTATGACATTCGAAGGGGAAAGCTTGATTTGTTGTTGTGCGTCGGAAGATCACGACGCAGAGGAAACCCTAGAATTCCGGCCATGTCGTCCAAGCAAGGTGTGTAAGTTCATCGTCTCCGTTTCAAACGAGGAAGCACGAATTCTGATGTGATTTTTCATGTGAAAAGATGGACTTTTTTCCTGGAAGTAAAAGATTGGGTTGAATTGCGAGGTCTGTGAATTTTGAAAACTTTTCTTGTGTTGGTTTTAGGTGGGAAAGCGAAGCCTTTGAAGCAACCTAAGGCTGACAAGAAGGAATACGATGAGGTAATTTCCCATCTTTAGTGGTTGGTATGCTTTTGGTTGTCACGGAGATTATAGTTTGATTGCATGGAATTTTCTGGAATGGGAGGAGGAGAGAGTTGTTTTGTCTTGTTCTGTATTTGTTGGCACTTGATTGTGGCAGTTGTTGGATTGATCGTGTGCCTGCCGAAAATATGCGGTAACAATCTGAAATTGAATCCTGATGTTCAAGTAGGACACTGTTTTATTTGATGGCGTGGACTGCTGTTGTTTGCTTGATTTGTTGATGGGGGTCAGGTATCTGTTGGTTTTTTTCTTAGTCAATCGAACTCGGGTCTCAACTTAATTCAAAAGTGTTTCAGACTCTTGTTTCTCATGTTGATTATCTACCAATCGGAAATAGATTTGGGCAGATGGAATGTTAACTGCAGACTGCTCACGATCATACTCAATATAATAATTTTTGTCCTGGGGATCATATAATTGAGGGCATATTTTGGCTTCTTATCCCTTTTAAGCTTGTGATCTAATTTCAATTTTTGGCTTCACCTGCATCCATCCTGACTAAAACAATTCATCTGTTATAAGCATTAGCCCAATTTATTTGATACTGTGGAGTAATTAAGGGTTGTGTTAATATTCTTTACGTGGTGAGTTCTGAGCCTCGATTCCACTATAAATATGTTGGCACTCTCTTGTTTACTCCTTGTGCTTTTTCCCGTCAAATTATCTGATTCCGGTCGTAAATTGTGTGGCTGTACAGAATGATTTGGCCAACCTTCAGAAAAAGAAGGAAGAGGAGAAGGTAATAATTTGATCATATCTCTTGTGATCATCAATATTATCACTTTAAAACTGAATACCTGTGCGCTTGTGGTTAATTAGGCACTGAAGGACCTGCGAGCTAAGGCACAGCAGAAGGGCTCTTTCGGTGGATCTGGCCTCAAGAAGAGTGGAAAGAAATAACAGCTCAGCCAAAACTCTTGTCCCCCCATCTTGGAAATCTTTTGTCCACTTGTTATTGTATGTCACCATCTGGAGCAAATTGTGATCATATCAGCTGTGTTCAAACCTCCTTTATGTTGACTCATATAACATGCTCTCATTTTGGATTTTCAACTCTTGGTTCGTTGCCTTTGCCTTTTTCATATATGTATAAATGAGCTTGCATTGTATTAACATTATACTAGTAGCTGACACTCGAGTCCAGTCCGATCAATATGCTTGTAATTCGTGAGTGATACATGTACAATAAACACCGCTAATGAGGACTTCACGTGATACGTGGTGATGACTCTATGTTGAAAATGACATGTGACGAATCTGAATTGGCGTGTCCACGTGGCCTCCTGCCATAAAACGAATCACTGTCAGCCGCTCATACTTTGCATCAAAATAGGTCATCACTGGCCTTCATTTCCCTCCCATATGCAGGAAGGCAAACGCCCCCAAATCACAGGTTTGTAATATAAGTGAACACAAACATCCAACTAGTCCTTCCATTTGGAGGATCATACAATACAGGTATAACCATGACAATTTTGGTAAACGTGGTGATGGGTTTGTTTGAATTCGGGTGTAAATGGTATGATGGCCGGAGTACGTTGTTGTCCATCAACTGGGGGAAGGAGTTAGTTGCCGCAGGTTTTGGAGGGATGGCCGGACATCAACTAAATAGTGTCAGAGTGGGGACAGCATTAGGTTTCATGGGTCAAATGGTTGCCGTAGAAGGGTTCTCAGCTCTTTTCAGGAGCATGAGTGCGCCTTTGGTTTCCATCTCCTTTCACTGTTCTCCTGCAAAGCCTCCGGACCAGCCCGGTCGAGCTTGTCCAACTCCCCCTCCAACTCCAAGACAAAGCCTGCTCAAGAAATAGGAATAACAGACAACAGTAAGTAGTACAGTACGGGGTCCATACTAAAGACAGATGACCTCCATCTTACGGCGATTACTTTTGGTCCTACAAGCACTCCAGGGGAGCTACTCCGTCCAGAATATCAAAAGATTGGAGATGAAAGCCTGCAGACCATGTTGGTTGCTGGTGGAAGTCAAGTTGGATCTGTTGCTATCCGTTGGACGTGCTGAAAACCAGGTTGCAGGCTCAGCAGCCTTGCTCCGAAACCAAGTATGCTGGCATAGTTAGTTGATTCTTATAATAAGAGTGTTTGAGGTGACTGGCATTGCAGTGGCAAAATTACAAAATCAAAATGGGTGCTGTGAAACTGAGACAAGAATGTAATATAAATATCAAAAACTCAAATCCCATTGACAGAATTTTCTTCAGGGAATTAAAAATAATCATGAAAAAAAATAAGCACACTGTTAACGTAAATTAAGAACAGGAAAGATCCATCCGCTTGGTGAAACCAATCAGCCTCCTCTGTCAGAAAATTCTCTAGCAGAAGAGGACTTTGGAGAGTAGATATCTGAGCAGATCTGAGTGAAGAACTCGTCAACAATGTCAATGTACACAGGGGTATGGAGGCGAGAATAATAGTGAAGAACTTCCTCAATGTCTAAAACGTGCTCGAGATCATCTGTGTCCATCATCTCCAGCTCCCTCATTTTTTGCGCTAGTTGAAAACTTGCACAATGCGCCTGTCTTGAGTATGGATCTTCTCTGTGCCATGCATTCTGGACATTCACTCTCTTCGACACCTTGCGATCATTCTTGACTATCTTCAAGGGGCTTCTATTCAGAAAATTCATGAAGCTTCCGTTCAAGGCATCAACATCTTCTTCTTTTAGTAGCTCTGTACCCGGAATCAGTCTCTTCTTATCCATCCCGGCCATTACACTATCGAGTTCAGACTCCGCCAACCCACTGATTACGTCTTCGTAGAACATGCAATCTTGCTTACGGCTCCGGCCACTGCATGTAAAGGGGTTGGGCAGTTTTCGGCACCATTTGGAGAGCAATGCTTTAAGGTTAAGGAGTGTTCTGTGACAGCGGCTGCGCTTGGTATTCATGGATTGCTTAAGCACCATTTGTGGTTCCAGTTTTACGAACTGATCTGCAAAAGAACATTTAGCATGAGATGCCTTATCTACTCCGAAATACACAGTCATACTGAAAGAGACAGTTGAAGTGGTTACCAGAGAGACCAGAGGCGTAGCAGCTCACTCCATAGGGACAACTTACCACAGCATTTATGTTGTCTTGTGACAGAAAATGTGCACAACTTGGTGTTTCTTACCTATCCTATCCCCTCTGCTGACCGGCCTTCAATCACGCTGGGTTTGAACAGGCAGGGAACCACGCTCCCCCAACTACCAGATCTAATGAGACAAAAGGCAGATTCAAATAGTTTGTGCACCAAAAGGGCTAGAGAATCTAGCTAGACTGCTTTTGTTTCATTTTGACTCGGCAAAGCCAAAGCGATGTTGGGGTAGGATCCAATGAAGTTATTTTGGTTTACTGGGAGTTTAAAAGCTGAAACTCTCTGCTTGTTTCTCTTTCCATGCAAGAATGCGGGTGCCCTTTGTCCAAACAAAACTGCTTCACATCATGATAAGGTTCACTGCAGAAAATAAATAAATTGAGAGTAGAATTCTAACTCCAATATGGAGTGGTCCCATTCTGCCCATTGCTTGTACCAAAATTCCATCCTCCATTTTTATTACTTTAAAGTAGAAGGAAAATAAGTGAATGAATTCAAGAAAAACACAATATGTATTTCTGTGATTATATATGTATATAACAAAGGGATCAGGTGTA